>JAAWVA010000042.1:3128583-3212119 GCA_015227895.2 Colaptes auratus | reverse complement strand
TCCCAAGCCAAACCATTCTGTGCTTCTGTGAACACAGAGCTCTGCAGAGTGTGTGACTCCAGGGCTGAAGCACAGGCTGGAGACAGAGCAGGAACCTTTATTGCTCTGACCCTACTTCAGAACAACTCATAGTGCCCATCCTCCACTCAAAGACAACTGTCAGGTCCTGGCACTGTGTTAATCACAGCTGCCTCAGTTGCAGGAACAGGAGCCCAGCCCACAGTGATCTTCTCCCTCTAAGCTTTCAAACTGCCCCATTTGTGGGATATCAGAGGTGGGAAGGGACCTCTGGAGATCCTCCACTCCAAGCCCCTGCCAAAGCAGGGCACCCCCAGCAGCTTGCCCAGGAGCACAATGGCCAGGGGGGGTTGGAAGCTCTCCACACAAGGAGACTCCAGAACCTCTCTGGGCAGCCTGCTCCAGGGCTCTGGCACCAAAATGCACCTCCTGTACCTGTCTTATTTGCTGACTGGAGGACAATTCCCATTCCCCCAACAGGCCTCATTGAGAATCCCAGAACAGTCAGGGCTGGAAGGGACCTCAAGGCTCAGCCAGCCCCAACCCCCTGCCATGGCCAGGGACACCTCACACCACAGCAGGTTGATCACAGCCACTCCAGCCTGGCTGCAAACACCTCCAGGCAGGAGGCTGCCACCACCTCCCTGGGCAGCTGTGCAGGTTCTCACCACCCCTGGGCAACAACTCTTCCTCACAGCCAAGCTCATCTCCCCATTCAGTTCTGCTCCAGCCCCCCAGTCCTATCTCTCCTGACACCCTCACAAGTCCCTCCCAGCTTGCTTGGAGCCCACTGCAGATCCTGGAAGGCCACAATGAGGTCTCCTGGGAGCCTTCTCTACCAGCCGCACAACCCCAACTCCTCAGGCTGTCCTCACAGCAGGGCAGCTCCAGCCCTCTGCTCCTCCTCGTGGCCCTTCTCTGGACACCTTCCAGCCCCTCCAGAGCCTTCCTGGCACAGAGGCTCCAGAACTGGACCCAAAGCTGCAGCTGTGGGTCTCAGCAGAGCGGAGCAGAGGGGCAGAATCCCCTCCCTGGCCCTGCTGGCCACACTTCTCTTGCTGCAGCCCAGGCTCTGCTTGGCTCTCTGGGCTGCAAGTGCTCCCTGCTGGCTCCTGTGAGAAGGTGGTGTGGGAGGAGGGTGAGGGGAAGGATGCTGAGTGAACCTGAAGAGGCCTTACTGTGATGATGCGACTGGACCAGCCGCTGAAGCCCAGGTAGTGGTTGGCCAGCTCCTGGCACTTGGTGCTGCTGAGAGCAAGGACTTGCTGCTGAAACCCTCTCTGCTTGGTGCAAAGACAAACCTGTGCAGGAGAGAAGAGCTCTGCTTAGCCAGGCTTTGCTTGACAGGGTCCCCACTGCAGACACAGCACTCCTGGCTCTGGGAGAGTCACCTCCAGCAGCCCAGGGCAGGAGCTGAATCATCCCCGGAGTGGTTTCAAAGCTGTGGAGGTTTGGTGCTGAGGGCCATGGGTTAGTGGTGCCCTGGCAGTGCTGGGTTCAGGGTTGGACACCATGACCTGAAAGGGCTTTTCCAGCAGAATGAGTCTGTGATTCTAGGATCTGAAAGTAGCCTAACAGCTGACTGCAGTCAGGTGTGAGCATGTCCAGAGAGGCACGAGGCTGGGGAGGGGTCTGGAGCACAGCCCTGGGAGGAGAGGCTGAGGGAGCTGGGGTTGCTTAGCCTGCAGAAGAGGAGGCTCAGGGGAGACCTTCTTGCTCTCTGCAACTCCCTGCAGGGAGGTTGTAGCCAGATGGGGGTTGGTCTCTTCTACTCTACTCTGTTCTACTCTACTCTACTCTATTTAAGAGCTTTATCAGTTACCTGGGCAAGGGGATCAGGGCACCCTCAGTTCAAGAGGGGATTGGATGTGGCCCTGGGAGCCATGGTTTAGTAGTCAGGAGGTGTTGGGTTGGACTTGATGATCCTTGAGGTCTTTTCCACCCTTACTGATTCCACGATTCTAGCACCCAGGAACAGGACCTGAACATCGCTCTGGAGGAGGGATACTGCCCCTGTGCTGCCGAGCCTGGAGACTGGGCAGAAACTCTGCACAGGGAGGTGGGGAGAGGCTGGCACAGGTTGCCCAGGGAGGCTGTGGGTGTGATCGTGCCCTGGGGCTGCTGTGCTCACCTTCACAGGGGGCTCCTGGAAGAGGCTGTGCCCGTTGCAGGCACGCTGGGCTCTGCTGGCAGCCGCAGCCGAGTAGAACCTGAGGCCAGCATTAAAAGCCAGGCCCTGCCTCGGCAGCACTGCGGCCTGCCCGCAGGGAGTAGAGCAGCCCAAACCTGGAGAGCACTGAGAACAGGGAGTGCTGGGGGGAGACAAGAGGCTGTGCTCACCTTCACAGGGGACTCCTGGAAGAGGCTGTGCCCGTTGCAGGCACGCTGGGCTCTGCTGGCAGCCGCAGCCGAGTAGAACCTGACGACAGCATAAAAGCCAGGCCCTGCCACGGCAGCACTGCAGCCCAAACCTGGAGAGCACTGAGAAGAGGGAGTGCTGGGGGGAGACAAGAGGCTGTGCTCACCTTCACAGGGGGCTCCTGGAAGAGGCTGTGCCCGTTGCAGGCACGCTGGGCTCTGCTGGCAGCCGCAGCCGAGTAGAACCTGACGACAGCATAAAAGCCAGGCCCTGCCACGGCAGCATTGCGGTGTGCCCGCAGGGAGTAGAGCAGCCCAAACCTGGAGAACACCGAGAACAGGGAGTGCTGGGGGGAGACAAGAGGCAAGAAGAGTCTGTTGAACCACCCACTGGTGCTCCAGGAGCTGAGCAACAGTGACAGACAGAGGACTGCTCCCCACACCTGATGACCTAGGAGGAAAGGTTTTAGTAGTTTAACAGCATCAAGCTCTGAAATAAGAAGGGAGACTGAAGGAGTTTATCTCCATAAAACCAAGCTCAACTGACCCTGATGACATCTCATCTCCAGTATCACCCAATCTCTGTACCAGGACACTGAGGGCCACAAAGATGATCAGTCTGGAGCCCCTGGTCTGTGGGGACAGGCTGACAGAGCTGGGGGCTGCTCAGCCTGGAAAAGACTCTAGAGAAGGCTCCAGGCACACCTTAGAGCAGCTTTCCAGTACCTGCAAGGGCTACAAGAAAACTGGGGAGAGACTTTTGGCAAGGGCTTGGAGGGACAGGATCAGGGGCAATGGCTCTGAGCTGGGAGAGGGGAGATTGAGACTAGGGACTAGGAGGTCCCATTCCCCAGCTCCTGGAACCCCTTCCTCTGGCCCTGGTGGCTGTCATTCCCTGCTCATCAGACGCGGAGGGATGCAGGGCCCTACTGCTCAGTCCTGGGCTGGACTGGGGGGAGTCCAGCCCCCGCTGCTCAGTGGCGGAGGGGGATCCACGGTTCCTCATGCCAGCCCCAGGAGGATCTTGGGTCCCACTTCCCAGCTCCTAAGGGTCCCGGGCCCTGCCTCTGTACCCAGGGTCCCGGAGGGGAGTGCGGGGGTGTCCCGAGAGAATCTCGGGCCCTGCTACCCAGCTCCTGGGGGTCCCAGGCCCCAGTCATCAGCCTTGACGGGCTAGGGCCTGGGGGTCCCGGCTCTTCCGTGCCGGGAGGCTCCCGGGTCCCTCTCCTCTTGACAGGTCCCGGTGCCCGCTCCGAGGCCTCGCCTCACCTCCAGGCTCGGGTTCGGCTCCAGCCCCCAGACCAGCAGCGTCCGGGCGCTACCGGTTGGCACCCGGAACTCCACCACCTCCGCCATGCCGGCCCGGCCCCGCCCCCAGCCTCGGCCCCGCTTCCCGCCGCGGCCCGGCCCGGCCCCCAGCCTCGGCCCGGCCCCGCCCACAGCGGTCTGGTCCCGCCCCCAGCCTCGGCCCGGCCCCGCCCCGCTTCCCGCCTCCGTCGGGGCCCGCTTCAGCCCGGTGCCTTCCCCCGGCTCCGCTTGCCTTCCGGCCCCGCTTCCCGCCTCCGTCCGGCCCCCCTCGGCCCCGCCCCACTTCCCGCCTCCGTCCACCCCCCAAATCCGCCTCCAGCTCCGAAATTTACTCCAACCGCAAAACTGCTCCCCGAGTCCCTTCTACAGCTCCAAATCCACCCGCAAATGCACCCAAATCTGCTCCCCAAATCCCTTCTACAGCTCCAAATCCACCCCCAAATGCACCCAAATCTGCTCCCCAAATCCCTTCTACAGCTCCAAATCCACCCCCAAATGCACCCAAATCTGCTCCCCAAATCCCTTCTACAGCTCCAAATCCACCCCAAATGCACCCAAATCTGCTCCCCAATCCCTCTACAGCTCCAAATCCACCCCAAAGCCACCCAAATCTGCTCCCCAAATCCCTTCTACAGCTCCAAATCCACCCCAAATGCACCAAATCTGCTCCCCAAATCCTTCTACAGCTCCAATCCACCCCCAAATGCACCCAAATCGCTCCCAAATCCCCTTTACAGCTCCAAATCCACCCCCAAATGCACCCAAATCTGCTCCCCAAATCCCTCTACAGCTCCAAATCCACCCCCAAATGCACCCCAAGCCCAAATCTGCTCCCCAAATCCCTTCTGCAGCTCCAAATCCACCTCCAAATGCACCCCAAGCCCAAATCTGCTCCCCAAATCCCCTCTACGGCTCCAAATCCACCCCTCAAATCCACCCCCAGCTCCTAGATTTACCCAACTCTGCTCCCCAACCCCTCTCTACAGCTCCAAATCCTCCCCCAGCTCTCAGATTTACCCAAATCTCCTCCCAGATCTGCTCTACAACTCCAAATCCTCCCCCCAAATCCACCCCCAGTTCCCAGATTTGCCCAACTCTGCTCCCCACACCCTCTACATCTCCAAATCCACCCAGCTCCCAGACTTGCCCAACTCTGCTCCCCACACCTTCCCTACAGCTCCACATCCACCCCCAGCTCCCAGATTGAGCCAGCTCTGCTCCCCACACCTTCTCTACAGCTCCACATCCACCCCCAGCTCCCAGATCGAGCCAACTCTGCTCCCCACACCCCCTTTGCAGCTCCAAATCTGCCCTGCGATCCACCCCTCCCCCAGTTCCATTCCCCCAAACCCTGCCCCACGCCCCCTAAGCCCAGGCAGCAGCTTGCCCTTCCAGCTCCCCCCCATCTCCCCCCCTCAAAATCCAGAGGCAGGTGGGCAGGCAGCAGGTTTATTCTCCCCTTTGCTTTCCAAGGAGCAGGGCAGCCGCGGCTGGCGAGGGGCTGGGGGCTGGGGGAGCCGTCCCCCCCCGGCCTCACACGGTGCAGTTGCCCTCCCCGTAGCGCCGGCACTTCATCACCTTCAGGTAGGTCTCCACCTTGTGCAGGTCCTTCTTGAAGCAGGAGAGCAGGCTGTAGTTCTTCAGCAGGGCGTCCTCGCTGCGCAGGTGGATGTCAAACTTGTCGTAGGTGGGCTTGAGGAGCTGCAGGCCCCGGGGGCTCCTGTCCTCCAGCTCCTGCCGGGGGGGACACAAGCTCCAGGCTGCTGGCACGCCGCAGCGGCTTGCCCAGGGAGGCCTTTGGGGCCCCAGCCCGGGAGATACTCAGGGTGGTGCTCGACAGGGCTCTGGGCAACCCGGTCTAGGGGGGGATGTCCCTGCTGAGTGCAGAGGGGGTTGGGCTGGGTGAGCTTTGGAGGTCCCTTCCAGCCCAGACCACTCTGTGATTCGACAAAGAGGTGCTGGGGGGAGCCTGGGGGTGAGCATCCTCCAAGGGGGCTATTGCCCAGACTCCTCTCTCTAGCTTTAGAACAAATAGAATAGAACAGAACAGAACAGAACAGAATAGAACAGAACAGGATAGAATAGAACAGGATAGGATAGGATAGGATAGAATAGAATAGAATAGAATAGAATAGAATAGAATAGAATAGAATAGAATAGAACTGAATAGAACAGAACAAAATAGAATAGAATAGAACAGAATAGAATAGAACTGAATAGAATAGAACAAAATAGAATAGAATAGAACAGAATAGAACAGAACTGAACAGAATAGAAACAACTGAATAGAACAGAACAACAAAATAGAATAGAATAGAATAGAACAGAATAGAATAGAGAGAATAGAATAGAATAGAATAGAACTGAATAGAATTAACCAGGTTGGAAGATACCTTTGAGATCATCAAGTCCAGCCTCTCACCCAGCACCAGCTGATCAACTCAACCCTGGCACCAAGGGCCTCATCCAGGCTCTTCCTGAACACCTCCAGGGATGGGGACTCCACCACCCCCCGGGGCAGCACATCCCAGTGGCCAATCTCTCTTTCTATGAAGAACTTCTTCCTAATATTCAGCCTAAAAGGACCCTGAGGGGGTTCTCCTCACCCTTACAACATATTTCAGCTGTGTTTTTGAGCACACAGATTGCTGCCAGGGAGAAGGGACCTGGGGACAAGGCTGCAGGGTGGACAGTGTGGTCTGTTGGGGGGTTTAAAACAAGGGGAATGTTGCAGGGTCTCTCTGTGGCCAAGAAAAGAGGAAACCAGGCAAAGAATTCTCTCTTCTCCCACACTCCCAGTGAAGAAGGCTCTAATCACACACACACAGAATCACCGTGCTTGGAAAAGACCTCCAAGGGCATGAACCTCAGGAGGTTCAACCAGGCCAAGGGCAAGGTCCTGCAGCTGGGGCAGGGCAATCCCAGGCACTGATCCAGGCTGGGCAGGGACTGGCTGCAGAGCAGCCTGAAGAAGAAAAGGACCTGGGAGTGCTAGGGGAGGAGAAGCTCAGCAGGAGCCAGCAGGGAGCACTTGCAGCCAGAGAGCCAAGCAGAGCCTGGGCTGCAGCAAGAGAAGTGTGGCCAGCAGGGCCAGGGAGGGGATTTCGCCCTCTTGCTCACTCTGCTGAGACCAACAGCTGCAGCTCTGGCTACAGCTCTGGAGCCTCTCTGCCATGAAGGCTCTGGAGGGGCTGGAAGGTGTCCAGAGAAGGGCCACGAGGAGGAGCAGAGGGCTGGAGCTGCTCTGCTGTGAGGACAGCCTGAGGGAGTTGGGGTTGTGCAGGCTGGAGAGGAGAAGGCTCCCAGGAGACCTCATTGTGGCCTTCCAGGATCTGCAGGGGGCTCCCAGAAAGCTGGGGAGGAACTTCTGAGGGTGTCAGGGAGGGATAGGAGTGGGGGGGATGGAGCAGAACTAGAAGTGGGGAGATTGAGATTGGCTGTGAGGAAGAAGTTGTTCCCCAGGAGGGTGGTGAGAGCCTGTCCCAGGCTGCCCAGGGAGGTGGTGGCAGCCTCCTGCCTGGAGGTGTTTGCAGCCAGGCTGGAGGTGGCTGTGAGCAACCTGCTGTGGTGTGAGGTGTCCCTGCCCATGGCAGGGGGGTTGGAGCTGGCTGAGCCTTGAGCTCCCTTCCAGCCCTGACAGCTCTGGGATTCTAAGATCATTCAGACCAGCCATGATCCCTGGGGAGACCATCTTAAGAGTACTGGGTCCAGTTTGGGTCTCCCCAGTTCAAGAGCTGCAGGGAAGGACTGGAGAGAGTCCAGTGGAGAATACAAACCTGCTGAGGGGCTTGGAGCAGCTCTGTGAGGGGGAAAGGCTGAGAGCCCTGGGGCTGAGAGCCTGGGGAGGAGCAGCCTGCGAGGGGATCTGGTCGCTGGTTACAAATACCTGAGGGGTGGGTGTCAGGAAGGGGCCAGGCTCTTCTCAGTGGTGTCCTGTGACAGGGCAAGGGGCAGTGGACACAAACTGGAGCCCAGGGAGTTCCACCTCAAGATGAGGAAAAACTTCTTTGTGTGAGGGTGCTGGAGGCCTGGAGCAGGCTGCCCAGGGAGGTTGTGGAGTCTCCACTGGAGACTTTCAAAGCCCGTCTGGATGTGACCCAGGACTCCAGATGTGGCCTCCCTAAGGCAGAGCAGAGGGGGAGGAGAGCCTCCCTCAACCTGCTGGCCACACTCTGCTTAATGCACCCCAGGAGCCTGTTGCCCTTCTTGGCCACGAGGGCACAGTGCTGGCTGATGGGGAACTTGCTGTCCCCCAGCACTCCCAGGTCCTTCTCCATGGGGCTGCTTCCCAGCAGGTCAGCCCTCACCTGTCCTGGTGCTGGGGGGTGTTCCTGCCCAGGGACAGGACCCTGCCCTTGCCCTCGCCCTGCTGGTGTGGAGATGGAGCAGCTGTGCTGCTGCTGCTGTCCAGCAGGTTCAAGGAGCTGAATGTTCTGTGGTGTTGGCTTTGGGAAGACTTTGGGTCTGACGCTTGTGACCTTCCTGCTGTGTTCTGCTCCCAGTGGCTGTGGCAGAGCTCTGCACATCTGGTTTGTGGTTTCTTATGCTCCCCAGTGAGGAAATGGTGCTGTTGGGTGTCACCATCTCAGGGCCTTAAGGTCAGCAAAGCCCAGTGGATGCCAGGGGTCTTCAGAGTGGAAGGGGGGGGAAGATTTCTCGTGGTCTTTGGATCCCATGGAAGCCCCTGAGAGCTGCTCTGCATCTAGGGGATCTCTGGTGTTCTCTGCTCGTCCTGCATGCTCCAACTCACCCTCATCAGAGCTAGGATCCCTTCTTCCAGGTCCTTTAGTTTCTCATACACTCTGTCTGAGGTGCCAAAAACCAGGTTGTTGGTGAAGACCTTGCTCAGGTACTGCACTGGGGTCAGCCAGGACTGGATGAGGACCAGGGAAAAACGAAGAAGCTCCATGTCCTGGGAGGAAGAAAGGCAAGAAGCAAAGCTGTGCAGCTGAAGTGTTTGGTAGAGTTCCCCATGCTGCCTGGCACCCAGGAGGTGGCCCTGCTCCTGCAGCTTCAGCAGGCACTGAGAAGCTGGCAAGCTGAGGACCACCACCCAGCCACATGTCCTGGGGGTGGGAGGTTGCCTTCCAGAGCATCCCAGAACTGTCAACATGCAGGGTTTAAACTATGGAAGGGAGAGGAGGAGTGAAGTGCTCCCAGCTGGCCCTGCACTGGAGCAGCCAGCTCTGGGCAGGGCCCAGGGGGAGGACTTACAGATTTCTGCTGGGCATCATCCTTGCCTGTGGCAGCAGGGATGGAAACCCTCTGGCTCTGAACTGGAGCCCAGCTGGGCTCTGCAGCCAGCTCTGGGCATGGCCCAGGGGGAGGACTTACAGATTTCTGCTGGGCATCATCCTTGCCCGTGGGAGCAGGGATGGAAACCCTCTGGCTCTGAACTGGAGCCCAGCTGGGCTCTGCAGCCAGCTCTGGGCAGGGCCCAGGGGGAGGACTTACAGATTTCTGCTGGGCATCATCCTTGCCCGTGGGAGCAGGATGGAAACCCTCTGGCTCTGAACTGGAGCCCAGCTGGGCTCTGCAGCCAGCTCTGGGCAGGGCCCAGGGGGAGGACTTACAGATTTCTGCTGGGCATCATCCTTGCCTGTGGCAGCAGGGATGGAAACCCTCTGGGCCTGAACTGGAGCCCAGCTGGGCTCTGCAGGCAGCTGTGGGCAGGGCCCAGGGGGAGGACTTACAGATTTCTGCTGGGCATCATCCTTGCCCGTGGGAGCAGGGATGGAAACCCTCTGGGCTTGAACTGGAGCCCAGCTGGGCTCTGCAGGCAGCTGTGGGCAGGGCCCAGGGGGAGGACTTACAGATTTCTGCTGGGCATCATCCTTGCCCGTGGGAGCAGGGATGGTCTCCGAGTAGCAGAAGGCTGCCTGGGAGTTTTTGTTGGTGTGCCTTTGGTCCTCTGGGATGTAGGTACGTTCCTGTGGAGACAGCCCAGGCACTCAGATCCCTTCCCTCTGACCTGGGAGACGCCCACAGAGGCTTCCCCAGCTGTCCTGAGACATGAGGTGTCTGTGCCAGCTTGGCAGGGGGGAACAGGAGCTCACATGTTGGCACAGCAGCTGCTCATCCTCTCGCTAAGCTAAGGAGCAAACCAGGCTTGGGCTGGGTTCTGCCAAGGAGTAGGTGACCCTCAGGGACAGCTCTTCCCAAAGTGCCAGCTCAAAGCCCCCCAGGGGTGAGGGTGACTGTGGGGTGTCTGTGCCATCTCCCACTGCTCTCAGTTTCTCTTTGAGACACCTGACTTCGGACACGGGCAGCACTGGCCCAGAGGAGGGGACTGTGCAGGATCAGAGGTGGGACAGACTGCTGAGAGAACAGGGTCCAGGCTGGTGGGACATAGAATCATGATGGTTTGGTTGGAAGAGACCTTTGAGGTCGTTGAGTCCAACCCTGAGCCCAGCACTGCCAGGGCACCGCCACCCCATGGCCCTCAGCACCACACCTCCAGGGCTTTGAAACCCCTCCAGGGATGGGGACTCCACCACTGCCCTGGGCAGCCTGGGCCAGGCCTTGGCAACCCTTCTGGGGATGAAATTGTTCCTCATGGCCAACCTAAACCTCCCCTGGCACAACCTGAGGCCATTTCCTTGTTGCTTATTCCCTGGGAGCAGAGCCCATCCCCCAGCTGGCTCCAGCCTCCTCTCAGGGAGCTGTAGAGAGCAATGAGGTCTCCCCTCAGCCTCCTTCTCTGTAGGCTGAACACCCCCACTTCCCTCAGCTGCTCCTCCCCAGCTCTGTTCTCCAGAGCTGTCCTGTTGAGCCCCTTTCTCCTCATCAAGAGCTAGCAGAGAAGCCCCCAAGAGCTGGGGGTCCTGCCTGTCTGTTAGGTGGCCCTGAAACCATCAGGCTCCCGCGGGGGAGGGGCTCGGAGGCACTTACGAACTCTTTGTATGTCTCAGCAGCCAGGAGGTGAAGGTGCTGAGCTCTCAGGACAGCGTTGGCAAAGAGGTTGGAGAGGGGCATGGCTGGGAAGCTGGCAGCTTCCTGTGGCCACTGCAGTCCCAGGGCCATCACAGCCAGGAGGAGAGGAGAAAGGCGAGAGCCTGCGGCGGGGCAGAGAGGAAAGGTGTGGGCAGAGGAGGGGCTGGCACCTGGCAAGCAGCTCTCAGCCTCTTCACTCCATGGTCACCTTCCCTCATCATAGAGTCATGGAACCATGGAATCAGGAAGGTTGGAAAAGACCTCAGAGCTCACCAAGTCCAACCTGGCACCCAACACCTCCTGACAGCTAACCATGGCTCCAAGGGCCAATCCAATCCCTCTTGAACACCTCCAGGATGGGGACTCCACCCCTGGGCCAGCACATCCCAGTGGCCCAATCTCCTCTTGGGGGAGGAACTTTCTACTCACCTCCAGCCTAAACCTCCCCTGGCCACAGCTTGAGACTGTGTCCTCTTGTTCTGCTGCTGGGTGCCTGGCAGAAGAGACCAACCCCCACCTGGCTCCAACCTCCCTGCAGGGAGTTGCAGAGAGCAAGAAGGTCTCCCCTGAGCCTCCTCTTCTGCAGGCTGAGCATCTCCAGCTCCCTCAGCCTCTCCTCATACCTTGTTGGACTCTGGGGGTGAGGTTAGCTCTCCCCCAAATCAAATGAACCCCCACTGCCTGCCACTGGAGCTGCCCTTGGGGCCTGTCCTGCTCCAAGCAGTGTCTTCCTGGCTGTCCATGGAAAGCAGAGTGTGTCCCTCTCATCCTCCTCTTTTCCCTTAGTCCCTGCCCTGCTGAGAAGAGCAGAGGGCACTGCTCGTTGTGGGATCAAGCAGGAGGTGGTGGGTGCCAGGGGAGGGCCTGGCAGTGCCTCACTTCATGCCAGGCCTCTGGCAGGAGTTGCCTTCACAAGGGTGAGAGCTGCTGCCACCACCTGTGCTGTCCCCAGCTACTTCTGCTGCATTCTTGGAGACTTTGGTGACCTTTCTCAAGCCCAAAGGTTTCCAGCCCTTGAAGAGGCTGCCCAGGGAGGTGGTGGAGTCACCGACCCTGGATGTGCTCAAAGGTCCTTTAGATGTGGCACTTAGCGATGTGGTTTCGTGGTGAACTTGGGAGGGCAGGGGCAGTGCTTGGCCCTCCTGGTCTCAAGGCTGCTTCCAACCTGAATGATTCTGTGGTTCTAAGTGGCCCTAAGGGCTCCCAGAGGCCACAAAGGTAATCTCAGAGCAATACCCTTCAGTGGAGGGATGCCCTGGAGCCTGCAGGACTTGGATGTCTGTGTTTGACATCATCCTGGGCTTCCAGTCTGCTGTTGAATATCCCTGGCAGCATTTACAGGATCATGGACTCTCAGAACTGCTTTGGTTGGCAAAGAGCTCCAAGAGCATTGAGGCCAGCCCTGACCCCAGCACTGCCAGGGCACCACCGACCCCTGGCCCTCAGCACCACACCTCCAGGGCTTTGAAACCCCTCCAGGCATGGGGACTCCACCACTGCCCTGGGCAGCCTGGGCCAGGCCTCGACAACCCTTTTGGAGGGGAAATTGTTCCTCATGGCCAACCTGAACCTCCCCTGGGGCAACTTGAGGCTGTTTCCTGTTATCTTGTTGCTCGTTCCTTGGGAGCAGAGCCCAACCCTCACCTGCCTCCAGCCTCCTCTCAGGGAGCTGCAGAGGGCAATGAGGTCTCCCTCAGCCTATTTTCCATCTGAAAACACCCCAGCTCCCTCAGGTGCTCCTCCCCAGCCCTGCTCTCCAGACCCTTCCCCAGCTTCTGGACACTCTCCAGCCCCTCAATGTCCTCCTTGGAGTGAGTGGCTCTATGCCTTGACCTTGCTCTACATGCTTTCCACCCTCTCTCTGCCCAGTTTAGGCTGAAGACTACCAGAGTGCATTAATTCAGTCCCCTGTTGGCAAAGATTCATGAAGTTGCCACATTATAAATGAGAGCTGGCAGTGGCTGCAGCCCTCCACAGCATCACTCTACCCTCCAGAGTCCTCTAGAGCCCTCCAGAGCCCTCCAGAGTCCTCCAGAGTCTTCTAGAGCCCTCCAGAGCCCTCCACACCACCACAGTGGCATCGTGCCCCATCACCCCCAGCACTGACCACCCTTCTGAAGCTGAAATAAAGAGCAGTACCTGGAGCCATCTCTGCCCACTGATCTTCTCAGGTGTGACCTGACAGTGAGTGTCTCTTCCTTTCATCTAGGCTGGGGAAGGTGCCTGCTGAGGCAGCCCTTATATAGCCAGGGGGGCTGTTTAACATGGATGGCAGTGGTCATGATCCCAGCAACATCTCTCTGTCTCCTCCTGCATAAATGCAGCAGGGCTCGTCACAGCGCTCCCTCCTGGGAGTCATTTGCACATGGATGTGCAGCCCGGGGAGGCTGCTAGCCCGGGGAGGCTGCTTGCCTGGGGAGGCTGCTTGCCCGGGGAGGCTGCTTGCCCGGGGAGGCTGCTAGCCTGGGGAGGCTGCTAGCCCGGGGAGGCTGCTTGCCCGGGGAGGCTGCTAGCCCGGGGAGGCTGCTTGCCTGGGGAGGCTGCTAGCACGGGGAGGGGCTGCTTGCACCAGGGGAGGCTAGCTAAGGGGGAGAGCTGCTTGCCTGGGGAGGCTGAATAGCCCGGGGAGGTAGGCTTGCACGGGGAGGCTGCCATTGGACCCGGGGAGGGGCGGCTAGCCCGGGGAGGCTGCTTGCCCGGGGAGGCTGCTAGCCCGGGGAGGCTGCTTGCCCGGGGAGGCTGCTTGCCCGGGGGGGCTGCTTGCCTGGGGAGGCTGCTAGCCCGGGGAGGCTGCTTGCCCGGGGAGGCTGCTTGCCTGGGGAGGCTGCTAGCCCGGGGTGGCTGCTAGCCTGGGGAGGCTCCTTGCCCGGGGGGGCTGCTTGCCCGGGGGCGGTGGCGCCACGGAACGATTTGGCCACGCTCGGCTGCGCAGCGCGGGCCAAGGGTTCTGGATCTCCTTGGTGGGGCTCCGGAGCCTGGGGAAGAGAAGCCTGGAGAGGGGAGGTGGTCAATGGTTACACAGATCTGAAGGGTAGGGGCTAAGAAGAAGGTGCCAGGCTCTGTCCAGGAGCTCTGAGACAGGAGAAGGGGCAGCGGGCACAAACTGGCACGTGGGAGGTTCCACCTGGACGTGAGGAGAAGCTTTGGTGTGAGGCTGCTGGAGGCCTGGGGCAGGCTGCCCAGAGAGGCTGTGGAGTCTCCTTCCCTGGAGACTTTCAAGACCCAGCTGGGTACATTCCTGTGTGGCCTGCCCTGGGTGGTCCTGCTTGGGCAGGAGGGTTGGACACGGTGGTCTCCAGAGGTGCCTTCCAACCCCCACCTCAAGTCAAGTCAGTGCTTCTGTGTGGTGGCTCTGCAGGCTGGGCCCACAGAATCACCCAGAGTCACAGAACCCCCAAGGTTGGAAGAGACCTCAAAGATCACCAAGTCCAACCTGGCACCACAGACCTCCTGACAGCTAAACCATGGCACCAAGTGCCACATCCAATCCCTTCCTGAACACCTCCAGGGATGGGGACTCCACCACCTCCCTGGGCAGCACATCCCAGTGGCTAACAACCTCTCTGGGAAGAATTCTTCTTCACCTCCAGCCTAAACCTTCCCTGGCACAGCTTGAGACGGTGTCTCTGTTCTGCTGCTGCTAGCCTGGGAGAAGAGACAACCCCACCTGGCTACAACCTCCCTGCAGGGAGTTGCGAGGAGCAGGAGGTCTCCCCTGAGCCTCCTCTTTGCAGGCTAAGCAAGCCCAGCTCCCTCCGCCTCTCTCCCAGGGCTGTGCTCCAGACCCCTCCCAGCTTTCTTGCCCTTCTCTGGACACCTTCCAGCATCTCAATGTCCTTCTTAAGCTGAGGAGCCCAGAGCTGGACACAGGACTCCAGGTGTGGCCTCAGCAGTGCTGAGCACAGGGCACAAGGACTTCCTGCTCCTGCTGGCCCACACTCTTCCTGCTGCAGGCCAGGATGCCTTGGCCTTCTTGGCCCCTGGGCACACTGCTGGCTCTGTTCAGCCAGCTGGCTGTCTCCCCCTTTCGTGTTAGCAGGGGTAGAGCTGGGTGGGTGTGCTCAGAGGAGCCCTAGTTCTGCCCTGGAATTTCTATAAAGGGTCAAGAATTCAGCCAATGGTTTTGCTCAGCTGGTTTGCCCAAGAGCTGATGTGCCTGGGTGCTTCTTTGGGCACCAGCCTGCCCACTGGCAGTCCCACTGGCAGGTTTCTCAGATGGACAGGGCTGGGAGAAGATCTGCTTATGAGCCTTGTCCTGCTCTTACTTCTCTGAGCCTCTTCCTGCTCTTGCCAGAGACCTAAAGGTGTGTCTCAAGCTGCACCAGGGGAGGTTTAGGCTGGAGGTGAGGAAGAAAAATCTTCTTCACCAAGAGAGAGTGGGAGAGGTGGATGGGCCCAGGGAGGTGGTGGAGTGCCCATCCCTGGAAGTGTTCAGGAAGAGCCTGGATGAGGCCCTTGGTGCCATGGTTGAGTTGATCAGATGGTGCTGGGTGAGAGGTTGGACTTGATGATCTCTGAGGTCTTTTCCAACCTGGTTCATTCAATTCAATTCAATTCAATTCAATTCAATTCAATTCAATTCAACTCCTATTCTATTCTGTTCTATTCTGTTCTATTCTATTCTATTCTAATCTCCAGATTACAGAAATCTGGTGTGGAGAGGAGGGAGAGGAGATATAGCTGGGGAAGAGGACATGGGGAAGAGGAGGTGAGGAAGAGGAGATGGGGAAGAGAGATAAGGAAGAGGAGATGAAGAGATGAGGAAGGAAAGATGGGGGAAGGGGAGATGGGGAGGGGAGATGGGGAAGGGGGATGGGGAAGGGGAGAGGAGATGGGGAAGGGGAGATGGGGAGAAGAAAAGTTGAGGAAGAGGAGACAGGGAAGAGGAAATGGGAAAGAGGAGATAAGGAAGAGGAGATGGAGAAGAAGAGAGATGGAGAAGGGGAGATGGGGAAGGGGAGATGGGGAAGGGGAGATGGGGAAGGGGAGAGAGGAGGGGGAGTTGAGGAGGGGAGATGGGGATGGGGAGAGGTCACAGCACCTCTCCCTGCTTTTGAGCAAAACAAGACAGAATCTGGGTCGGCCAACTTCAGGAGGGGCTTAAAGGACTTTCACTCCCAGGACCACCCTGCCTGGGCCCTTTGTCGGGGCTCTGGGGGCTGCTCCTCGCTCGGGGGGGTGTGATTGGGCTGCCCGGGCCCCGGCTTTGCCGTGCAGCCCCGGGCCGGCTGCGGGTTCACGGCGGGGGCAGGCGGAGCGGGGCTGGTGAATAGGCATGGAGGGAGGGCAGCGCGGGGGCCGTTCCGAGAACCCCTGGCCGTGTGCTGTGCTCCCGGGGCCCGGCAAATGTCAGGCCCTAGAGAAGAGGGAACGGGGGGGCTGCAGCTATCAGGTGTCCCGTCACCCAATAGCCAGCAACATCTGGGGGTGTTTTTCTGCTGCGGGTCGTGTTTAAATATGCCAATAGCGGGCAGAGAGCAGCAGGGCAGCCGGCGGCCAGCGCAGACCTTGCGGCCAG
Organism: Colaptes auratus; assembly: GCA_015227895.2. Classification (NCBI taxonomy): domain Eukaryota; kingdom Metazoa; phylum Chordata; class Aves; order Piciformes; family Picidae; genus Colaptes; species Colaptes auratus. The sequence goes on along the minus strand of JAAWVA010000042.1, from coordinate 3,195,984 downwards.
CGCAGCCCCCTGGCAGCCAGCGCAGCCCCCGGCAGCCAGCGCAGCCCCCTGCAGCCAGCGCAGCCCCGGCGGCCAGCGCAGCCCCGGCGGCCAGCGCAGCCCCTGCGGCCAGCGCAGCCCCTTGCGGCCAGCGCAGCCCCCTGCAGCCAGCGCAGCCCCCGGCGGCCAGCGCAGCCCCGGAGCCGCTGCCTGGGGATGGCGGCGCTGGAGAGATGCTGAGTGGCTGGAACAAGGGCAGCAAAGCTGGGGAGGGGTCTGGAGCACAGCCCTGGGAGGAGAGGCTGAGGGAGCTGGGCTTGCTTAGCCTGCAGAAGAGGAGGCTCAGGGGAGAGCTTCTTGCTCTCTGCAACTGCCTGCAGGGAGGTTGGAGCCAGCCGGGGGTTGGTCTCTTCTGCCAGGCAAGCAGCAGCAGAACAAGAGGACACAGTCTCAAGCTGTGCCAGGGGAGGTTGTGGCTGGAGGTGAGGAGAAAGTTCTTCCCAGAGAGAGTTGTTAGCCACTGGGCTGTGCTGCCCAGGGAGGTGGTGGAGTCCCCATCAGATGCCTCTCAGCCTTCTCCTCTCCAGACTCAACAGCCCCAGGGCTCTCAGCCTCTCCTCCCCAGGCAGTGCTGCAGTCCCTTCAGCATCCTTGCAGCCCTCCCTTGGACTCTCTCCAGCAGCTCCCTGTCCCTCCTGAGCTGGGGAGCCCAGAGCTGGATGCAATAGTCCAGGTGAGGTCTCCTGAGCTGGACAGGGATCAACTCAAGAGAGTCCAATGGAGGGCTGCAAGTCCTGCAGGTTCCCCAGTGGGAGGTGGTGGAGTCTCCTTCTCTGGAGACTTTCAAGGCCTGCCTGGGCAGGTTCCTGTGTGGCCTAAGTGATCCTGCCCTGGCGGGGGGGTGGACTGGATGATTCAAGCTGTGCCAGGGGAAGTTCAGGGTGGAGGTGAGGAGAAGGTTCTTCCCAGAGAGAGTTGTTAGCCATTGGGCTGTGCTGCCCAGGGAGGTGGTGGAGTCCCCATCCCTGGAGGTGTTCAGGAGGGGATTGGATGTGGCACTTGGAGCCATGGTCTAGTCATGAGGTCTGTGGTGCCAGGTGGACTGATGATCTTTGAGGTCTCTTCCAACCTCAGTGATTCTGTGGTCTCCAGAGGTCTCTTCCAACCCCAGCATGCTGTGAGCCTGTGAGTCACTGAACCCATTGCTAAAGATGAAGCTGAGGAGCTCCAGGTGGGGATAGAAAGCCCAAGGGGGGCCAGAGCCTGTGCTGGGCAGACTGACACAGACTGGCTTACATGCGAGGCACTGCAAACACAAACCCAGCTCAGCCTCCAACTCTGGGCTCCCTAGAAACCAAACATCTGAAAGAAACCCAAAGCTGTCACACCTGCAGACATGTTGGTGTCCTCCTGGGGTTGCAGAGGAAGCCAAAGGCCTGGGTGAGGAGGGAAAGAGAGGAACTGGGGTCAGTGATGCTGCTTCGGCCGGGGGTGGCTTCCTCTGCAGGTGCAGGCAGCAGCTCCTCCTGGTTTCTTTATGATTTGCTGAAGCCAGCTGAGCATCTTGAGGTGTTTGTGCAGAGCTGAGGAAGGCCTTGGGAACCTGGCCAGAAAGCTCAGCCCTCTCTTTCCACTGCACCAAGTGCAAGCAGCAGCACAGGGAGGGGATTCTGCCCCTCTGCTCTGCTCAGACCCCACCTGCAGCACTGCCTCCAGCTCTGGGGCCCCCAGCACAAGGACCTGGAGCTGCTGGGGAGGGTCCTGAGGAAGCCATGAAGATGATCAGAGGCTGGAGAGCCTCCCCTGTGGGGACAGGAATGAATGAAGCTGGAGGTGGGGAGATTGAGGCTGGAGGGGAGGAGAAGTTCTTCCCCATGAGAGTGTGAAGCCCTGGAATGGGTTGTGCAGGGAGGTGGTTGAGGCCTGTCCTGGAGGTGTTTCAGCCCAGGTGGATGAGGCTCTGGGCAGGCTGCTCTAGGTGTGGGGTGTCCCTGCCCATGGCAGGGGGGTTGGAACTGGCTGATCCTTGTGGTCCTTCCAACCCTGACTGATACTCTGATACCACGACAGGCTGGGAGAGTTGGGGCTGTGCAGCCTGCAGAAGGGAAGGCTCCAGGGAGCCAAACCCAGCACACCACCAAGCATGGATGTCCCTGGACAGCCTCTGCAGGAGCCTCCTGTGGTGCCTGCTGTGCTGGAGGGCAGCTGGGATCTACAGGCTCCAAAACTTGCCTGGGTGACCTCAGCAAATGGCCTGGTGTCCCTTGCCACCCTGGTCCCCATGGGTGGGGGGGAGGCCAGCAACCTCAGCCTCCTCTGCAGGGAGTTAGCTGAACCCCAAGGTTGCCATCCTCTTGTGAGCTCAGCCCTGGCAGGGGTGAACCAGGTCCTGCTCAGAGCAGAGCCAGGCTGGGCTTTGCAAGGGGAGCCAGGGAGTTTTCCAAGGGTGAGACCCCCCCTGCAGCAGCGTGTCCAGCCCTTGAAGCCCCCCAGCACAAGGATCTGGAGCTGCTGGAGAGGGGCCAGAGGAGGCCACAAAGGTGATCAGAGGCTGGAGAGCCTCCCCTGTGGGGACAGGCTGGGAGAGCTGGGCAGTTCAGCCTGGAGAAGGCTCCAGGGAGACCTCAGAGCAGCCTGAAGGGCTCCAGGAGAGCTGGGGAGGGACTTGGGACAAGGGCTGGGAGTGCCAGGATGAGGAACAATGGCTCTGAGCTGGGAGTGGGGAGACTGAGACGGGGGATGAGGAAGAAATTGTTGAGAGTGAGGGTGGGGAGAGCCTAGCACAGGCTGCCCAGGGAGGCTGTGGCTGTCCCCTCCCTGGAGGTGCTGAGGGCCAGGCTGGATGAGGCCCTGAGCAACCTGGGCTGGGGGGAGGGGTCCCTGCCAAGATGCTTTTCATTAGCCAAAGCAGTCAGTGCTGCTCTGCTCCTCACCAGATGATCTTTAACTTCTCTTGCAAGCCCAGATGTAGCTGGCAGTGGAGCTCCTGGCTCTGAGCCCTGCTCTAGGAGGGTTAGGTTGGATATCAGGACAAATTTCTCTGCTGCAGGAGTGGTCAGGGACTGGCAGAGGCTGCCCAGGGAGGTGGTGGAGTCCCCAGCCCTGGAGGTGCTCCAGAAACCTGTGGCCATGGCACCTGGGGCCATGGCTGAGTGGCCATGGTGGGGTTGGGTTGATGTGGGACTGGATGCTCTTGGAGGCCTTTTCCAACCCAACCAATTCTGTGATTCTCCTGCTTCAGTTCCTGGCAATGCTCTTTGCCTCTCATCCCCAGCTGATGTCTTGGGGCCATGGAGGGTCTGGGAGAGCCCCACAGTGCTCTTGGCTCTACCTCCCCCTGCCTCTCTAGGGCCTGACCGGGTGAAGTTTGGTCTCTAGCCAAGCTGCATCACGAAGAGCTGCTCCTTGGTCCCAGGGCCTCCCCCCCACACTGGCAGCAGGGGGATGTGGCACCCTTGGAGCAGCCTCAGCAGGATGGAGCCAGGTGAGGATTTCCTCATTCCCTTTATTAGGAGCTGAGGGAGCTGCTGGCTGTTGGTGTCCCACAGTGTTGGAGTCCCACAGCTTCCCCCTGGCCTCTGAGGTTGGCCAAGTCCCTCCCCATCATCTCCTCATGACCCAGGCCCAGCTCTGCTTTGCAGAGGAGAAGCCTTGCACAAGGCCCTCTGGGTGAGAGCTGTCTCCCCAGCTTTTCCTGTGGGCTTGGAGGAGGAGGAGGAGGAGGAGATGCTTTTGGAGGATCCTTCATCCCAGACAAGTGCCACCTTGGGCTGCTGGGCACCTCCATGGCTTGAAAGCTGAGGAGTGGCCTGAAAGCTGCTTCTCCAGTGGTGCTGCCCACCTCAGCTCCTCTGCCAGGGCTGCAGCAGGGCCTTGTGGCCCAGGAGGGGCCTTGCAGCAGGGAGAATGGTCATGCCTGGTCCCCTCCTTCCCGGGGATGCTGAGGCTGGAGGAGCCCCACCAGCCACTCTGGTCCCTCCACGGCAGCGAGGTGTGGGGCTGCCCAGGGGCTGGGACCAGTTTGCTGCTGGGAGGCATTGCAGGTGGCTCCTAATTTCTACAGGGGCTTGGGGGCTGCTGCAGCAGGGTGGTGACAGCAAGGACCTGGGCAGGGCAGGCGTGCTGGGCACAGCCTGGCACCCGGGCAAGGCTGCTGTGCAGTCTGTGATCCAGGCACCCACCAGAGCCGTGGCCCAGGGCAGGAGCAGGGAGGTGTGGTGCTGGTGCCAGGCTGGTGGTGGGCACAGCACCCCTCACTCTTCCCCTGGGTGCTCCCCAACTGTCCACTTGACCTTCATGTCCCGGAAGGGAGTGATGTCCTCGTAGGTAGCTATCTGCTCCACCTCCAGGCCCTGCAGCAAGGAGAAGGAGGTTGAGACATGGGAGGGGGGCCCAGGCACAGTGCATCTCCTTCTGAGACCCTCCCTGTGGGACCTATCTCCAGGCTATCCCCTCAGAGCCTGGGGCAGCTTCAGAGAGGGGAGAAGGAGGACAGAGCTGCCTGGATGTGCTCAGAGCCTGGCCTGGGTTTGTGAGCAGCTCTTCGTGGCTGATGTGCAGCAGGACCTTGGGGAGAAGATGAGCTCTGATGGCCCTGCCAGGGCTGCTGGCACCTGGCAGGCACCCAGCAAGGGCACAGCTGGCAACTTCAAGGCTCAGGCTGGTGTTAGAGGGGTGAGGGGTCTGGAGCACAAATCCTGTGAGGGAGCTGGGGGTGTTCAGCTTGGAGAAGAGGAGGCTGAGAGGAGACCTCCTTGCTCTCCACAGCTCCCTGAAAGGAGGCTTCAGCCAGCTGGGGGTTGGGCTCTGCTCCCAGGAACAAGTGACAGGACAAGGGAAGCAGCCTCAAGTTGCCCCAGGGGAGGTTTAGGTTGGCCATGAGGAACAGTTTCTTCCCCCAAAGGGTTCTCAGGCACTGGCCCAGGCTGCCCAGGGCAGTGGTGGAGTCCCCATGGCTGGAGGGGTTTCAAAGCCCTGGAGATGTGGTGCTGAGGGCCATGTGGTGGTGGTGCCCTGGCAGTGCTGGGTTCAGGGTTGGACTCAATGTTCTGAAAGGTCCCTTCCAACCAAAACCATTCCATGACTCTATAATCCAATGGAGCTTTACCTCATAGGTGTGGTCCTCCTCTGGGCTTTCCTTGGCTTCACCCTGTGGGCAGCAGAGTCCCAGGTTGGATGTCAGCACTCACCAGGATCCCCTTTCCTCTCTCCCCACTTCCCTCTCCCCTCTCCCCTCTCCCTGGCCTCATCCCCTCATCAGGCCAGGTCCCACCACCTCCACAGGCAAATCCACGCAGGTCCAGTCCCTCCCCCCCCATTTCCTTTCCCACTTCCCCCAGCCAGGCTCCCACACCCCAGCCCCGACCCCAGCCCCTGCCCAGCCCCATCCCAGGGGTGCAGGAGGCTGCTGTGAGCATCCCCAGCAGCAAAGCTGGGGACAAGGCCACTGCTGGAGGCTCTGTGCCTTACCTTATCCCTCAGGAGGAGCAGAGGACCACTGAGGAAGATGACCAGCAGGATGGACTGGATGATGATGATGGTGTCCTTCAGCGTGTTCCTGTTCCGCAGCTGCTGGGCGTTGATGTGAGCTGGGAGCAGCAGCACAGGGAGAGCCCCGAGTCCACCTCCCTGCCAGGCTCCCAGGCAGCAGGGGTGAGCTTGGCATGGCCATGGCTTTGTGCCTCAGCCAGAGCAGAGGGTGCCCAGGGGGGAGCACCCAGGGCAGGGAGCAGAGCGTCGCAGACTGCTCCAGGGGCTGGCACCATGGAGCTCTGGGGGGAGCCACCCAGGGGGGCACAACCAGGACCAGGAAAACTCTGATCCAGGAGGGGAATGGAGACCCTGGGATGTGTCTGTGTGGGATGGAGGTGCCAGGGCAAACTGGGAGGCTGTCTGGTGCTGCTCAGCACAGCCAGGGACCTGGGGGAGCAGGGCCAGAGGAGGCCACAGCAGTGCTGGCAGGGCTGGAAGCCCTCTGCTGGGAGCCAGGCTGAGAGAGTTGGCCTTGGGCAGGCTGCAGAAGAGAAGGCTCCAGGGAGAGCTTCTGGTGGCCTTGCAGTGCTTCAAGGGCCCAGCAGAGAGCTGGGGACAGAGCTTTGAGCAGGGCCTGATGGGCCAGGCCAAGGGGGGATGGTTGGAAAGTGCAAGAGGGAGCTTGAGAGTGGAGAGAAGGAGAAGTGTTTGGCACTGAGGGTGGGGAGAGCCTGGCCCAGGCTGCCCAGAGAGCTGGGAGCTGCCCCCTGCCTGGCAGCAGTGCAGGGGAGGCTGTCTGGGGCTGTGAGCAGCCTGCCCTGGCTGGGGCTGTCCCTGCTGGCTGCAGGGCTTGGACTGGTGGAGCTCTGGGAGTCTCTTCCAACCTAAACCATTCCATGACTCTATGAAATTTCATCTTCCAAACTTTCTAAACCCCCTGAGGGCTGCTTTAGGCTTCCCTTCCTCCCCAGACCAGTCTGGAGACTCATTCCCTGAGTGGTGACTGGCCAGGAACAGAGAGAGCTCCGTGGTGCCAGGGAGCAGCCATGGCTGCATCCGAAGGGGCTCCATGGGCATGGGCAGGGTGAGGCGCACAGGACCTGGCTGTGGGCTTCACGTGGGGAGGAGACAGAGCACCTCCTGGGGTGCATGGAGAGAGGGGCACCCTCCCCCTCCTCCCCTTTCTCTCCCTTCTTCCCACTCCCCCCAGACCCACTCCTCCAACTCCTCCCACTTCTTCCCACTCCTCCCCAATCCTTCCACTCCTCCCCACTCCTTCCACTCCTCCCCACTCCTTCCTACGTCTCCCAATCCTTCCTACTTCTCCCACTTCTCCCATTTCTCCCACTCCTTCCCACTTCTCCCCACTCCTTCCCACTCCTTCCCACTTCTCCCACTCCTCCCCACTCCCCCCACCCTTCCCACTCCTCTCCACTCTTTACACTCCTCCCACTCCACTTCTCCCACTCCTCCCACTCCTTCCCACTCTTCCCCACTCCACTTCTCCCACTCTTTCTACTCCTCCCTACTTCTCCACTCCTCCCCACTCCTCCCACTGCTCCCCACTCACCCATGACCCTGAGCTCCGTGCCGCAGAGGTGGGGGCTCCTGTTCTGCGCCCGCAGGTCCTTGCTGTCGCAGACGTAGACGCCGTTGTCCCTGTAGGTGACCCTGAAGATGGTGAATTTGATGTGGCCTCCCGTCCTCTGGACGCTGTAGTGGGAGCTGTTGCGGTCCAGCTCCTGCACCTCCTGGCTGCCCTCCCTGGTCCTGTACCACTGCATGGCGCCGGGCTCCGGGCTGGAGCAGAGGAAGTGCACCGCCGTGTTCCTCCTGGCCGCCAGGTAGCGCGGCTGCTGCTGCACCGCCGGGCACCGGCCGCCTGCCGGGGCGAGGGCCGCGGTCAGCGGGGGCCTGGGGGGCGCCGGGGCAGAGGCCGCTGCCGCAGGGCCGCTCCCCAGCGTCTCCTGCCTCGAGGGCTTCTCACGGCCATGGACCAGCCTGCTCCTGAGCTGGCAGAGGTGTTCTGGTGGGTTGCCATCATCGTCAGCGCCATCACCATTGTCATCACCATCGCCACTATCACCACCACCACCATCACCATCATCACCATCACCATCACCACCACCCCCATCACCACCACCCCCATCACTGTTGCCACTATCATCACCACCATCACCACCACCATCACCACCTTCACCACCATCACCATCACTACCACCATCACCCCCATCACTGTTGCCACTATTGTCACCACCATCACCACCACCATCACCACCTTCACCACCATCACCATCACCACCATCACCCCCAACATCACCATCACCATCATCACCACCATCACTGTTGCCACTATTATCACCACCATCATCACCACCATCACCACCACCATCACCACCTTCACCATCATCACCACCACCATCACCACCACCATCACCACCATCATCATCCTCATGCCATCATTATCATCATCACCACCATCCCCATCATCACCATCGCCACTGCCATCACCACCATCCCCATCATCATCACCATCACCACCACTATCATCATCCTCCCATCATTATCATCCCCATCCCTACCATCCCCATCATCACCATCCCCACCATCACCATTGCCACTATCTTCACCACCATCATCATCATCCCATCATTATCATCATCACCACCATCGCCATCCCTACCATCACCATCATCACCATCACAGTCACCACCACCACCAGCAGCAGCATCACCACCATCATCATCACCACCACCATCATCATCCTCAGGGGGCAGAAGCTGAGCTGTGGGCTGACAAATGCTTCTCATGGGAGCTGCAGCTTCCCATGGGAGTGGCTTCCCTCTCTCCCTGCTCCCTCCTCTTTCTCTCCACACCCTGCTGGTCCCAGCTGTGAGTCTGGTGGCACAGACTCCTCTCCCCAGCTGGCTGCATCCTGGGGCATCCTGGGGTTGCAGAGGCCATGTTTAGTACACTATGGGTGGGAATGGGCAAGGACCTTGTGCATGAGCAGAGAGCCTGCTCCCAAGGCTCCTCCATGCAAGCAGCTCTGCAGGCACAGAGGGAGTGTGTGCTCTGTGTGTGTGCTGAGGAGAGAGAGCAGGGCTGGCTCTGCAGGGGGGGAGCAAGGAGCAGGGCTGGGGAAGTGCCACAGAGGAGGACACAGCCTGGGGGCTGCTGCGATGGAGCAGCAGAGCCTGGGCCCCGCAGCTGCCTGCTGATGAGACATCTCCAGCTCTGCGGGGCACTGGGTGGCACAGCCAGCAGGGCCTGGGGGGGCCTGGGGGCGTGCAGAGGTGTGAGAGGTTACCTGTGCTGTTCGTGGGGCTGTCCTTGGCTGCTGAGATCCCACCTGCAAGACAGGAGAAGGGCTCTGAGGGCACAGAGGCACAGAACGAGAGGGGCTGGAAGGGACCTCTGGAGCTCGGCCAGGGCAGGGGCACCCGGGAGCACAGCCGGGGGGGCTGGAAAGGCTCCAGGGCAGGAGACTCCACAACCTCTCTGGGCAGCCTGCTCCAGGCCTCTGGTGGCACCATGGGCAGCCATGGGGCATGGGATGGCAGGGAGCGTGGGGTGGCACGCAGCGTGGGGTGGCAGGGGGCGTGGGGCGGCAGGGGGCGTGGGCACTCTGTGCCCACCCTCTGTTGATGGAGTGTTTGGGGCCATCAGCCAGATCCCTGCTCCGAGGACACAGAGCAGGGCAGCTTTGGGTTCAAACCCTCCTCCTTGCATCCCATCTCCTGAATCTTCTCTGAGCTGCTTTCTGCTGGGCATCCAGAGAGGCCAACCTTGGCTGCTGGCACCCCCAGGCTGGCACCCCCCACCTTACCCTTGCCAGTTTGTGACTCCAGCAGGAGCAGTTTCCCTGCCTGGCCTCCTGAGCTGGAGCCCCACGAGGGCTCCCAGGCCCTGGGCCCGTGCAGCCTCCCCAGGCCAAGGGCTGGATGGAGCTATGGGACCTGTGGTGCAGTGCAGGAAGTGGGGTGAGGCAGGGACCCTCCCAGCACCCATGGGTGCCCCTGCCCACAGCTCCAGTGCCCCTGTGCCTCGGTTCCTCTTGCTGCAGCTGGGCAGGAAGCCCCAGCCCTGTTTACTGCCCTGCTCCAGTGCCCAGCTCGGTGAGGGCTGGCCCAGCCCCCCCGTGGGGGAGCTGGCAGGCGGGGGGGGGCTGCACCACCACCCAGCACCTTGGGCCAGCTGCAAAACACCACCACCAAGAAGAAGAAGAAGAGGAAGAAGGAGGAGGAGGAAGGTTTCATTCCCCACCTTGAGCTTTGGCCCAAGCCTTGCCACCCTGCCGCAGACCTTCCTGCCCTGAACTCAGCCCTGCAGGGACCTCCTGCCTCAGCCAGGAGTCCTCAGGGAATCCTTTAGGTTGGAAGAGACCTTTCAGATCATCCAGTCCCAGCCCTGAGCCCAGCACTGCCAGGGCACCACTAACCCTGGCCCTCAGCACCACATCTCCAGGGCTTTGGGACCCCTCCAGGCATGGGGACTCCACCACTGCCCTGGGCAGCCTGGGCCAGGCCTTGGAGGGGAAATTGTTCCTCATGGCCAACCTGAACCTCCCCTGGGGCAGCTTGAGGCTGCTTCCTGTTATCTGTCACTTGTTTCTTTGTGAGAAGAGACCAACCCCCACCTCACTCCAACCCCTTTGGTAGAGGACTTGTAGAGAGCAGTGAGGTCTCCCTCAGGCTCCTGCAGAGAGCAGTGAGGTCTCCCTCAGGCTCCTCCAGGCTCAGCACCCCCAGCTCCCTCAGCTGCTCCTCCCCAGCCCTGCTCTCAGACCCTTCCCCAGCGCTGTTGCCCTGCTCTGGGCCTGCTCCAGCCTCTCAATGTCCTGCTGGGAGTGAGGAGCCCAGAGCTGAGCCCAGGACTGGAGCTGTGGCCTCCCCAGTGCCCAGCCCAGGAGGCTGAGCCCTGCTGTGCTCCTGCTGGCCACACTCTTCCTGATCCAGGCCAGGCTGCTGGGAGCCTTCTTGGCCACCTGGGCAGACTGCCCCAGAGCCTTGGCCAGGCCCGTGCTGTCCTGCTCCCCTCCACCTCTGCAGGGAGAGCTCTCCCCTCCAGCCCCACTGCCTCTCTTCCTGAGCCGGGGAGATGCTGGGTGCTGGCTACCTGTCCCTGCCCCCTGTGCCCTTGCCACCAGCTGGGACCTGGGGCTGTGCTCTCCATGTTTGTTGGTGTCTTGAAAGAGAGAGCAGGCTGGGCCAAGGCCCTCAGAGCCCTCACCCCCTCAGAGCCCCCAACCCCTAGAGCCCTCACCCCCTCAGAGCCCTCACCCCCCTAGAGCCCTCAGAACCCTCAGAGCCCCCAACCCCCTAGAGCCCTCACCCCCTCAGAGCCCTCACCCCCTCAGAGCCCTCAGAGCCCTCACCCCCTCAGAGCCCTCACCCCCCTCAGAGCCCTCACCCCCCTCAGAGCCCTCACCCCCCTCAGAGCCCTCATCCCCCTCAGAGCCCCCACCCCTCAGAGCCCTCACCCTGCTCAGAGCCCTCACCCCCTCAGAGCCCTCCCCCTGCCCCCTCAAAGCCCAGATCTCCATTGCCCCCAGGGTGGACTGAGCTTCCTGTGGCCTCCCTTGAAGGCACCATCAGAGCCAGGAGGCAGCACCAGGACCTGCAGCCATGCTGGACTCCAGTGGCCACCCAGCAGGAGCCCTTCAGCTCCCTCTGTCCTGAGGGCTTCAGCTTCCCCAGGGTGGGATCTGCTGCAGGCCGTTGAGGGTCTCCCTGCACCCAGCAGGAGGGGTTGGAAGGAGCCAAGAGCTCTGTCCTGGCTTTAGCTGCTGCTGCTTCCCCGTGGGGGTGCAAAAGGGAGCAGCTCAGGGGGGCCACACAGGAGCCACAAATCACCCCCAGAAGCCTCTTTCCTGCCGCTTGTCCTCTACTGCCAGGCACTGAACCCCACACAGCACAGGGATGTGGCTGGGTGGTGGCCTCAGCCACGTCCCCACGGCTCTGAGAGCCCTCAGTGGTAAACCCCTCCCCAGGGTCCTCTTTCCTGCCCCCTGCAAGCACAGCTTGGCACAGGCTGCTGCCCAGGGCAGCTGCTGGGCTGAGGGAGCTCCAGGGCTGGGGGAGGAGGTGGCTGCATCCCAGCTCTGCACCCCAACAGCAATGGAAACCAAAACCCACCCAGAGCCAGGGCAGGTGTGCAGCCCTGAGCCTCCCTGGGTCCCCCCTGGCCCTGCTCCAGCCCGGGCTGAGCTCCTGCAGGAAGCAGGGCTGGAAGAGGTGGCTGCAAAGGTAAGACCTGGGTGAAGGTCCTCACCTGGCCCTGGGCCCTGCCCTCGGTGCATGTCTCACAGGAGCTTAGAGTTGCTTGGGTTGGAAAAGACCTTCAAGATCCTCCAGACCAACCAGCCTCTGACTCTGCCAAGCCTGGTGCCAAGCCCTCAGCACCACAGCTCTGCCTCCTCTGGACACCCCAGGGCTGGGCATTCCACCACCTCCCTGGGCAGCTGTGCCAGGCTTTCAGAACCCTTTCAGGGGAGAATTTTCTTCTCATGTCCAACCTAAACCTCCCCTGGTGGCCATTTTCTCTTCTCCTACCCCTTGCTCCTTGGGAGAAGAGACCAACCCCCCCTGGCTCCAGCCTGCCCTCAGGGAGCTGTAGAGAGCAAGGAGGTCTCTCCTCAGCCTCCTTTTCTCCAGCTGCCTCAGCTGCTCCTCCCCAGCCCTGTCCTCCAGACCCTTCCCCATCCCCATTGCCCTTCCTGGGATCACAGCCCAGGGTTGCTGCCTACCTGTGAGCAGAGCCAAGAGCCAGAGGTTCAGCTGGAGCCCCCCGAGCCTCCTGCAGAGTTCAGCCATGGTCCAAGGTGGGCAGTGTGGGGACCTGCAGCTGCCACCCCCTCGGCGCTGCCAAGCCCTGGGGCAGCTCCCTGCGCCCTGACCTCCTGCCTCGAGCCAGCAGCCCCCGCGGCCCGGGGGGGCCTCTTTCCTGCCCATGTAAATCCTCCTCCCGGGGACTTCCCCCCGGGGATGCTTTTGAATGCGGTGCAGACGCTGGGGCAGCCACCCCCGGGCTCCAGCCAGCCTCGGGTGCCCAGCCCCTGCCCCTCCTGGGGCTGTGCTACGGTGGAGGGCACCACGGAGAGCTGCCAGGCAGAGAGGGACCTGGGGGGAGTGGTGGAGAGCAGCTGAACAGGAGCCAGCAGTGTGCCCAGGGGGCCAAGAAGGCCAAGGGCATCCTGGCCTGCAGCAGGAAGAGTGTGGCCAGCAGGAGCAGGGAAGTCCTTGTGCCCTGTGCTCAGCACTGCTGAGGCCACCCCTTGAGTCCTGTGTCCAGTTCTGGGCTCCTCAGGTCAGGAAAGCTGTTGAGCTGCTGGAAGGTGTCCAGAGAAGGGCAAGAAAGCTGGGGAGGGGTCTGGAGCACAGCCCTGGGAGGAGAGGCTGAGGGAGCTGGGCTTGCTTAGCCTGCAGAAGAGGAGGCTCAGGGGAGACCTTCTTGCTCTCTGCAACTGCCTGCAGGGAGGTTGTAGCCAGCTGGGGGTTGGTCTCTTCTGCCAGGCACCCAGCAGCAGAACAAGAGGACACAGTCTCAAGCTGTGCCAGGGGAGGTTTAGGCTGGAGGTGAGGAGAAAGTTCTTCCCAGCAAGAGAGATTGGCCACTGGGCTGTGCTGCCCAGGGAGGTGGTGGAGTCACCAGGACAGGTGAAAGGGCAGTCCCAGGGGGAAGGCGAGGATGGCAGAGATGTCCTCTGCTGCTGGAGTCGTGCACTGGGCTCATGCTGCAGAGCCCCTGCTGCCATCACCTCTGGTCCTGGCAGAAGCAATGGGGGATGCCAATGTGCCTGGTGGGCACCAGGGCTGCTGGAGGTGCCCGGGGAGGCCTCGGAAGGCAGAAGTGGGAGCAGGGCACAAACTGAAGAGGCTTTGCTGTGACAGTGGCCAAATTGCTCCCTGCCCTGCCTGTGGGCTCCTCAGCACCCACGGACCGGCACAGCCCTGGTCCAGAGGGGCTCCATCTGCCCTCGAAGGGCCCTGTTCTTGCAGCAGGGTGGAGGGAGACTTGGTGGTCTCCCAGGGAGGGTCCCCTGGCCCTATGTCCCTTCCCCTGGGCCACCGGGGCTGCCCAGCCCACGGCCCGCGGCTCTGCCGTGCCCTGTGGGCAGAGCAGAGCTGGTGCCAGGCAGCTGCAGCCTTCCCCAGCCCATTGCTATGCAGCAGGGCTTGGGTTTCAGCGCTGCCCTTTCCCCGGCCGCGGGAGGACAGGGCCGGGGCTGCTGCCACCTCCTCCCTCCGGCCCCTGCCTGCGTGGGACCAGGCTGCTCAGCCCGGATTACGCCAGCCCTGGGACGAGCTGTTCCAGGCAGGCAGAGCGACAGCAGCCAGCCGGGCCCTGCTGGGGCCCTGGGGGACGTCAGCAGCCCCCCAGGCTGCTTCCTCCTCCGGCCACACTGACGCAGAACCCTCCTTCCCCGGCTGCTGCCTTCTGCCCCCGACGCAGAGCTGCCCCTGGGGGGCTGCTGTGGCGGCTGTGGCCTCTCAGAGCCTGGCCTTTGGCGGCTCGGGGGGGCTGCAACTCCGCCAAGCCCACCTCTGCCCTTGGCTGAACCTGCAGCAGCACCTTCTGGAGCTTGGGCTCATTGCTGGGAGGCAGCAAGAGCTGCAGGGGGCTTGCTGAGGAGAGGAGAGGATGGGATGGGATGGGATGGGATGGGATGGGATGGGATGGGATGGGATGGGATGGGATGGGATGGGATGGGATAGACCAGGTTGGAAGAGACCTTTAAGATCATCCAGTCCAACCTCTCACCCAGCCCCATCTGATCACCTAAACCATGGCACCAAGGGCCTCATCCAGGCTCTTCCTGAACACCTCCAGGGATGGGGACTCCACCACCTCCCTGGGCAGCACATCCCAGTGGCCAATCTCTCTTGCTGGGAAGAATTTCTTCCTCACCTCCAATCTAAAGCTCCCCTGGCACAGCTTGAGACTGTGTCCTCTTGTTCTGGTGCTGGGTGCCTGGGAGAAGAGACCAACCCCCACCTGGCTACAACCTCCCTGCAGGGAGTTGCAGAGAGCAAGAAGGTCTCCCCTGAGCCTCCTCTTCTGCAGGCTAAGCAAGCCCAGCTCCCTCAGCCTCTCCTCCCAGGGCTGTGCTCCAGACCCCTCCCCAGCTTTCTTGCCCTTCTCTGGACACCTTCCAGCAACGTTTCCCAATCTGAGGAGCAGAGCAGAAGCTCTGGGTGACAGGGCTGGCTTCGTGGTGCCAGGGACAGGGAGGCTTTTGTGCAGGGTGGCACCACCAGGTCCTGCTGAGGATGGCAGGTCTGGCCAAGGCCCGGGAGCTAAGGGAGGGAATGCTTAGGGTAGGCCAAGGGGCAGTGGTGTGAAACTGGAGCAGGGCAGATTGAGGTTGGGCATCAGGAGGAAGTTCTGCAGAGTGAGGCTGGGGAGGTGCTGGAATGGGTGGCCCAAGGGGGTGCTGGAGGCTCCATCCCTGGAGACAGTCAAGGTCAAGCTGCTTGGGTAGGAGCTGTCCCTGCTGGCTGCAGGGGGGTTGGACAAGATGCCCTTGGAGGGTCCCTCTCAGCCTGTGAAGATTGCCCCCACCCCCCCAGCAGAAAGCAGCAAGCTCTGCACCCGTGAGAGATCATGTGCAGTTTATTGTAAGAAAGGTACAAAGGCAAAAGGCCTCAGCTCAGAGGGTCCTGCTCTGGGGCAGCCCCCGTCACCCACGACACCGACAGCAAGCAGCAGCGTGGGCTGGGGGCACAGCCCGGGGGGAACCCCACTGAGCCACGGGAGGGATCCCAGGGACCCCTCTGAGCCACGGGAGGGATCCTGGGAACACCTCTGAGCCACGGGAGGGATCCCAGGGACCCACTGAGCCACGGGAGGGATCCCAGGGACCCCTCTGAGCCACGGGAGGGATCCCGGGGACCCCTCTGAGCCACGGGAGGGATCCCGGGGACCCCTCTGAGCCACGGGAGGGATCCCAGGGACCCCTCTGAGCCACGGGAGGGATCCCAGGGACACCTCTGAGCCACGGGAGGGATCCCAGGGACCCACTGAGCCACGGGAGGGATCCCAGGGACCCCTCTGAGCCACGGGAGGGATCCCAGGAACACCACAATCACTGCTGGTGAGGACCTGCCTGGCCTCAGCTGGGTCTGCAGGGAGCCCAGCCCGTGCCACTGGGTGCCCCCCAGAGAGCCCAGCCCGTGCCACTGGGTGCCCCCCAGTGCCCAGCCCGTGCCACTGGGTGCCCCCCAGAGTGCCCAGCCTGTGCCACTGGATGCTCCCCAGGGAGCCCAGCCCGTGCCACTGGGTGCCCCCCAGAGTGCCCAGCCCGTGCCACTGGGTGCCCCCCAGAGAGCCCAGCCCGTGCCACTGGGTGCTCCCCAGAGAGCCAGCCCGTGCCACTGGGTGCTCCCCAGAGAGCCCAGCCCGTGCCACTGGGTGCTCCCCAGAGAGCCCAGCCTGTGCCACTGGGTGCCCCCCCGAGAGCCCAGCCTGTGCCACTGGGTGCCCCCCAGAGTGCCCAGCCCGTGCCACTGGGTGCCCCCCCGAGAGCCCAGCCCGTGCCACTGGGTGCTCCCCAGAGAGCCCAGCCCGTGCCACTGGGTGCTCCCCAGAGAGCCCAGCCCGTGCCACTGGGTGCTCCCCAGAGAGCCCAGCCCGTGCCACTGGGTGCTCCCCAGAGTGCCCAGCCCGTGCCACTGGGTGCCCCCCAGAGTGCCCAGCCAGTGCCACTGGGTGCCCCCCAGAGTGCCCAGCCCGTGCCACTGGGTGCCCCCCAGAGTGCCCAGCCCGTGCCACTGGGTGCCCCCCCGAGAGCCCAGCCTGTGCCACTGGGTGCCCCCCCGAGTGCCCAGCCCGTGCCACTGGGTGCCCCCCAGAGAGCCCAGCCCGTGCCACTGGGTGCTCCCCAGAGTGCCCAGCCCGTGCCACTGGGTGCCCCCCAGAGAGCCCAGCCCGTGCCACTGGGTGCTCCCCAGAGTGCCCAGCCTGTGCCACTGGGTGCTCCCCAGAGAGCCCAGCCTGTGCCACTGGGTGCTCCCCAGAGAGCCCAGCCCGTGCCACTGGGTGCCCCCCCGAGCCCCAGGCAGGGCAGGGGTGCTGTGCCAGGCTCTTTTGGGGGGGGGGCACTCACTCCATTACGGTGCTTGAGGGGCCCCCACTGCAGCAGCTCATTGCAAGGACCTTTCAAGCCCCTGCTCCAGTCCCTTGTCTCACCTCAAGGGGGACAGGGCCTCTTGCTGCGGGGCTCGAAGAACCCCAGGAGGGTTTTGCTGTGGGTCCTGGGCAATCCCCATGGGATCCCAGACAGCTTTGGGTCAGAAGGGACCTCAGAACTCACCCAGGGCAAGCCCCTGCAGCCAGAGCAGGTTGCTCACAGCCCCAACCAAGCTGCCCCTGGCCAGGGCTGGGACATCCCCCAATCCTTGGGGGAGTTTTCCCAACCCCTACCCTGTGTCCATCGCTCTCCTGCCCCAAACCTCTGGCTGAGAGGGGAAAAGAGGTGAAGGAAGCACGACCAGGAATCCTCTTTTCCCCTCCCCCCCCGCCCTCTCTCTCCTTTCCCCCCCTCCCCCCCCATTCATAGCCTGGAGACCTGAAGCATTTGGGCTGCCAACATCTGCTGGGAGACCTCAAGACCTGCAGTTGAAACCCTGAGAACATAAACCTGTGGACACCTTTGGTTTGGCTTTTAAGACGTTGATTGCACTTCCTCTGTAGGTAACAAAGACAACAATGGTGATGACAATTAGCAGTTAACCAAGAGTCAACCCCCAAAGCTTAGTCGAATCCCCCAAAGCAAGGTGCTGGCTTAAGACATTGGAGATGGTTTTTTGCTCACCAAACCTTTTGGAATTACCCTTGGTGGTCATTTCACTTGGCTCACCTCCCCCTGGTTGCTCCTCTGGAAGAAGGAGAGGGCAAGGGAAACCAAACCAAGGCCCCCAGACCTCTCTCTCCATCCCGAAAGCACATCAAGAGCTCATTACTTTGATGTCCAAGGGCAGCCACCTGCCTTGGTTGGTGGCTGAAGGAGGCCATCCCCCATCATGAGGCCATCCCCCATGATGAGGCCATCCCCATCATGAGGCCATCCCCCATCATGGGGCCATCCCCCTCATGGGCCATCCCCCTCATGGGGCCACCCCCCATCATGAGGCCATCCCCATGATGAGGCCATCCCCATCATGAGGCCATCCCCCATCATGGGGCCATCCCCCTCATGGGGCCATCCCCCTCATGGGGCCATCCCCCATCATGAGGCCATCCCCATGATGAGGCCATCCCCATGATGAGGCCGTCCCCCATCATGAGGCTATCCCCATCATGAGGTTGTCTCAGGAAGGGAGATGTTTCTCTCTCACCACCACCATCAGATTTCACATTGAGTTCTCTTAAGACTTAGTCACAGAATCATCACAGAATCGTCACAGAATCGTCAGGGTTGGAAGGGACCTTAAAGGGGTTAGGGAAGGGACCTTAAAGATCAGCCAGATCCAACCCCCTCTGCCATGGGCAGGGACACCTCACAGCAGAGCAGGTTGCCCAGAGCCACCTCCAGCCTGGCTGCAAACACCCCCAGCCAGGAGGCTGCCACCACCTCCCTGGGCAGCCTGTGCCAGGCTCTCACCACCCTCCCGGGGAACAACTTCTTCCTCGCATCCAGTCTGAATCCCCCCTCGGATCCGTTCCCCTGCGGGGAGCTCTGAATGCCAGGAGGGCTGCGAGACCCTGCTGCAGGTGTGAAGGTGTCTGCCAGCAGGAGCTGAGGGTTGCTCAGTATCTAAGCTCTGGTGACCTGAGCACGGAAGAGCTCTTCCAGAGGAGGTCCGAAGGAAGTCCTCCCAGGCCGGCGAGGGGTGGGAGCCCGGGGCCGCTACACCAGCGACTCCTTGACCACACGCTCCTTGTCCCAGGCTCGGGGGAGCACCCGGCGCCTCTGAGCTGGGAACGGGGGTGAGGCCCAAGGCAGGGGCTGTCTCCAGCCCTGCCCCACTGTTCCCATACATCTCCTGCATTTTGGTGGCCAGCAGACCTTCCTTCTCCGGGGCGTCCTCCCCGGGGGCGTCCTCGTCCGTGCCGTGCCGGTACATGTAGGACGCCTGCTTCACCGAGCGCCTCAGCAGGTACCTCCTGAAGGCCCTCTGGATCTTGGTGGCGCAGACCTCCTCGTGCTTCCTCTTCAGGGTGGTGGTGATGGGCTCGTAGGACACCTTGGAAGGGTTCGCAGCCATGAACTTCTCCTCCATGGTGGCCTTCAAGGCGTCCATCTCCCCCGAGTCTCCCAGCACTTCCTTCGTCAGGGCGAAGAGGATGTCCAGGCAGTGGATCTTGTCCCCGGCCACCATGGGGAGGTCCATGGTGATCAGCTTGATCTTGTTGGGCTTGGGGATCTTGAGGGGCTCCTGCAGGGTGTCCACGAAGTCGGAGAGGGTGCTGTAGGCGATGAACTGGGTGGCGTCGGGGTCGAACTTCTCCCAGGTCTCGTAGAACATCTCGAAGTCGTCCTCGCAGAGGGGCTCGCTGCTCTCCTCCGTGGCCACGCTGAAGTTCTCCAGGATGATGGCGATGTACATGTTGACCACGATCAGGAAGGAGATGATGATGTAGCTGCAGAAGAAGAAGATGCCGATGGAGGGGTTGCCGCAGTCGCCCCGCAGGGCGCTGCCGGGGTGCTCCAGCTGGGGGTCGCAGTCGGGGGGGCCGCTGTTGAGGATGGGGCTGAGCAGCCCGTCCCAGCCGGCCGAGGTGGTGATCTGGAAGAGGCAGATCATGCTGTTGCCGAAGGTCTCGAAGTTGAAGATGTCGTCGATGCCGGCCTCGTGCTTGACGTAGGCGAAGTTGGACATGCCGAAGATGGAGTAGATGAACATCACCAGGAAGAGCAGCAGGCCGATGTTGAAGAGGGCGGGCAGGGACATCATGAGGGCGAAGAGCAGCGTCCGGATGCCCTTGGCGCCGCGGATCAGCCGCAGGACGCGGCCGATGCGGGCCAGCCGGATCACCCTGAACAGGGTGGGCGACACGAAGTACTTCTCTATGATGTCCGAGAGGACGATACCTGCGGAGGGGGGAAGGAGAGGAGCGGTGGGTTTGGGCTCTGCCTTCTGCCTGCAGATCCCCAGCAGGGAGGCAGAAAAATGTCCACGAAGCCCAGCTGGGTGAGAAAGGGAAACTAAAGGCTGCTCGGAACAGGCTCACTGGGTAAGCGTCACAGAAGCCCAACCAGCTCCTGGGCTGCAGCAAGAGAAGTGTGGCCAGCAGGGCAAGGGAGGGGATTCTCCCCCTCTGCTCAGCCCTGCTGAGACCCCACCTGGAGTACTGCCTCCAGTTCTGGAGCCCCTCTGACAAGAGGGATCTGGAGGGGCTGGAAGGTGTCCAGAGAAGGGCCAGGAGGAGGAGCAGAGGGCTGGAGCACCTCTGCTGTGAGCACAGACTGAAGGAGTTGGGGCTGTTCAGGCTGGAGAAGAGAAGGCTCCCAGGTGACCTCATTGTGGCCTTCCAGGATCTGAAGGGGGCTCCAAGAAGGCTGGGGAGGGACTGCTCAGGCTCTCAGGGAGTGATAGGACTAGGGGGAATGGAATGGAGCTGGAGGTGGAGAGATTCAGGCTGGAGGTGAGGAGGAAGTTCTTCCCAGGAGAGTGGTGAAGCCCTGGAATGGGTTGTGCAGGGAGGTGGTTGAGGCCCTGTCCCTGGAGGTGTTTAAGCCCAGGCTGGATGAGGCTGTGGGCAGGCTGCTCTAGTGTGGGGTGTCCCTGCCCATGGCAGGGGGGTTGGAACTGGCTGATCCTTGTGGTCCCTTCCAACCCTGACTGATTCTATGATTCTATGATAATCATAGATCATAGAATCAATAAGGTTGGAAAAGACCTCAGAGATCACCAAGTCCAAGCTGTCACCCAACACCTCCTGACAGCTCAACCATGGCTCCAAGTGCCACATCCAATCCCCTCTTGAATGCCTCCAGGGATGGGGACTCCACCACCTCCCTGGGCAGCACATCCCAGTGGGGGGTTGGAACTGGATGATCCTTGAGGTCCCTTCCAACCCTAACAGTTCTATGAGTCTATGACTCTCTCGAGTCGATCCCTGTCCCTCCTGAACTGGGGAGCCCATTTCAGGAGCCCTCCCCTGGAGTATTGCATCCAGTTCTGGGCTTCTCAGTTCAAGAGGGACAGGGATGTGCTGCTGGAGAGAGTCCAAGGGAGGGCTGCAAGGATGCTGAAGGGACTGCAGCACTGCCTGGGGAAGAGAGGCTGAGAGCCCTGGGGGTGTTCAGTCTGGGGAGGAGAAGGCTGAGAGGGATCTGATAGATGTCTATATACATCTGAGGGCTGGGGATCAGGAGGGAGGGGACAGGGACAGGCTCTGCTCTGGGATATGCCAAGGGGCAATGGATATAAACTGCAGCACAGGAGGTTCCAGCTCAATATGAGGAGGAACTCCTTCACTGTGAGGGTCCCGAGGCCTGGAGCAGGCTGCCCAGAGAGGTTGTGGAGTCTCCTCTGGAGCCTTCCCAGCCCTGTCTGGAGGTGTTCCTGTGCGCCCTGTGCTGGGTTCTCTGCTCCTGCTCTGGCAGGGGGGTTGGACTGGAAGCTCTCCAGAGGTCCCTTTTCACCCCTCACAGCCTGTGGCTCACCTAAGATGGAGAGGATGACCACCACGAAGTCGAAGATGTTCCAGCCGATGGTGAAGAAGTACTGGCGCAGGGCAAACATTTTGAGCACACACTCCCCGGTGAAGATGACGATGAAGACCAGGTTGATCTTGTAGAGGACAGAGGTCTTGAGCTCACTCTGGTCATCTGTTTCCACCATCATGGTCACCATGTTCAGGCAGATGAGGATCATGATGGTGATGTCAAACACTTGCTTGGTGACGAAGTCGAACACCATCCCTTGCACCTTGTTCTGCAGGCAGGGCCACGAGGTGGTGGTGGTGGAGAAGCAGAGGGTGAGGTGGGACCAGACAGACAGACAGTGACCCAAGGACACAACAAAGAGGAGGACAAGAAGAAAAAGAAGAAGGAACCACGTTTGAAAGGGTGTAGGAAACCTCAGGGCTGTGGCCAGTGCACAGGTCCCATGGCCCCAGATGTTATAGGAGGAGGATGCCCAGCACCTTGCAGGATGAAGCCCAACTGGTGGCAGCATGGCCAGGAGGTGTGGGCAAAGAATAGAATAGAATAGAATAGAATAGAATAGAATAGAATCAACCAGGCTGGAAAAGACCTTTGAGATCAAGTCCAACCTCTCACCCAGCACCATCTGATCAACTCAACCATGGCACCAAGGGCCTCTTCCTAAACACCTCCAGGGATGGGGACTCCACCACCTCCCTGGGCAGCACATCCCAGTGGCAAATAACTCTTTCTATGGAGAACTCCAGCCTTTCTGGGAAGAACTGTCTCCTCACCTCCAGCCTAAACCTCCCCTGGCACAGCTTGAGACTGTGGCCTCTTGTTCTGGTGCTGCTTGCCTGGCAGAAGAGACCAACCCCCAGCTGGCTACAGCCTCCCTGCAGGGAGTTGCAGAGAGCAAGAAGGTCTCCCCTGAGCCTCCTCTTCTGCAGGCTAAGCAAGCCCAGCTCCCTCAGCCTCTCCTCCCAGGGCTGTGCTCCAGACCCCTCCCCAGCTTTCTTGCCCTTCTCTGGACACCTTCCAGCAGCTCAACCTGAGGAGCCCAGAGCTGGACACAGGACTCCAGGTGTGGCCTCAGCAGTGCTGAGCACAGGGCACAAGGACTTCCCTGCTGCTGCTGGCCACACTCTTCCTGCTGCAGGCCAGGATGCCCTTGGCCTTCTTGGCCCCCTGGGCACACTGCTGGCTCCTGTTCAGCCTACCATTGACCACTCCCCCCCGGTCCCTCTCTACCTGGCTGCTCTCAGCCACTCTGCCCCCAGCCTGTGGCACTGCCTGGGGTTGCTGTGGCCAATGTGCAGCCCCTGGCACTTGGATGTGTTCAATCTCCTGCCCTTGGCCTCTGCCCTTCTGCCCAGCCTGGCAAGATCCCTCTGCAGAGCTCTCCTACCCTCTAACAGGTCAACTCCTGCCCCCAGCTTGGTGTCAGCTGCAAACTTACTGCTGATGGACTCAATGCCCTCATCCAGCTCATCAATACAGAGCAGGATGGGGCCCAGCACTGATCCCTGGGGCACAGCACTGGTGCCTGGCTGCCAGCTGGCTGTGGCACCATTCACCACCACTCTGTGGGCTCAGCCTCCAGCCAGTTCCTAACCCAGCTCAGTTGCCCTCTGTATCCACAGCTAACAATGCAGCAGGGCACAAATAATCAGGAGGGAAAGGCTTCCCCTGAGCAGGGCTGCCAAACACATCCCCAAGTGCACTGCCTGGATCCATGTCCCTTCTGGAGTGGTGGGGCAGAGCTGCTCCTCTCCCCCCCAGCAGATCCAGGGCTGAAGAGCAAAGCCAAAGGAGGCTGCTTGGTCTGAAGGGCTTCTGAAGCTCTTGACAAGGTCCTGTCTGAGGAGCAGCAGTGGGGAGCCAGGATTTGGCTCCCTGTGCTGGCAGCTGCTCTCCCCTAGAGCCTTCTTGTTCCCTGGCGGCCCTGGAGCGCTCCCTCCCTGCTGCTCTCCAGGGTGCTGCACCCAACCTACCGAGGGCCTGGGGATGGGCTTCTGGGGTTTCTTGGAGCCAAGCTTCTTCATGGCATTGTAGTATTTCTTCTGCTCTTCTGTCATGAAGATGTCTTTGCCTCCAAAGTATAAAGAGAGTCACTGCTGTTAGCCTTGGCATCACCTCTTCCCACCAAGCACCTCCCACCATGGGCCACCGAGAGCATGCAGCCAAGCTCCTGCCAGCCACTGGCCATGGCACTGACCCAGTGAAGCAGAGGATCATCCAGGCTGGAAAAGCCCTCTGGGATCATCCAGTCCAACCACCAGCCCAGCACCACCATGGCCACTAAGCTGCTCAGAGGGGTGCTGGAGGGCCCATCCCTGGAGACATTCAAGGTCAGACTTGCTGGGGCCCTGAGCAGCCTGCTCAGGTTGGAGGTGTCCCTGCTGACTGCAGGGGGGTTGGACAAGGTCACCTTGGAGAGTCCCTTCCCACCAAGCCCATGCTAGGAGTCTGTCTTGGCTCACCATGGAGCTGGCTCTTGGCTGTCACCTCAACTGAGGCACCACCACGCTTAGAGGATCACAGAAGTGCTTGGCCTGGATAAGCTCTCTGAGGTCACCCAGTCCAAGCAGCAGCCCAGCACCACCAGAGCCATCAAACCATGGCCCCAGGGGCCATGGCCACAGCTTTCTGGCCCCCACCACCTCCCTGGGCAGCCTGTGCCAACCCCTGACCACTCCTGCAGTGAAGAAATCTTTCCTCATCTCCAGCCTAACCTGCCCCTGGCACAGCTCCAGGCCAGCTCCTCTTCTCCTGTCATTAGTTCCCTGCCAGAAGAGGCCAACACCATCTCACCACAGCCTGCTTCCTCCTCTTACCCTTTTCTAGGCTGCTTCCCTCAGGCCAGCTCACCCATGGGTGCTGACTGCAGCAGGGGAGCTTCCTCCTGCAGAGCTGAGGTGCTGCCTCCCAGCCTGCTGCAGCAAGTGGGGCACCTCCTGCTCTGCTGGGCCTCACCCTCTCCTTGCTGGCCAGGTGCTGCTGGGACCAAGGCAGCATCTCAGACTGCTTCAGAGCTTGCTTGGCACAAGCAGCATGCTCCATGGCACCCACTCCTCATTTCCCTGGGCCATTAGCCCTGTGCTCCTCACTTGGAAGCAGAGGTTGGGTCTCTTGTGGATGCAGGGAAAAAGGATGGGAGAGGGGCATGGGGTGGGAGACAGCAAAGTGCTGGCACAGGTGCCTGACCATGCCTGCTGTGGCACAGCCCAGAGAACAGACACTTCTCATGGAGTCCCCAAATCCCAGCATGCTGGGGGCTGGAAGGGACCTCAGCACATCATCCAGTCCAACCCTCTGCTGCAGCAGGGCACCCCCAGCAGCTTGCCCAGGGGCACAGTGCCCGGGGGGGTTGGAAGCTCTCCACACAAGGAGACTCCACAACCTCTCTGGGCAGCCTGCTCCAGGCCTCCAGCAGCCTCACAACAAACAACTTTCTCCTCCTGTTCAGATGGAACCTCCTGGGTGCCAGTCTGTGCCCCTAGGCCTGCCCCTGGGTACCACTGAGCAGAGTCTGGCCCCAGCCTCTTCCCCCCAGCCTTTAGCTCTTGCTGAGCATTACTCAGCTGCCCTCTGGGGCTGCTCTTCTGCAGGCTCTCAGCCCCAGGGCTCTCAGCCTTTGCTCCTCCCAGAGCTGCTCCAGGCCCCTCAGCGGCTCTGTGGCCACCCCTGGACCCTCTCCAGCAGTTCCCTGTCTCTCTGCACTCTGCTGCCTCCTCCCTCTGCACTCAGAAAGAAATCAGAGAATGGTTTTGGTTGGAGAAGTCCTTCCAGCTCCTCAAGTCCAGCCATTACCTCTCTGTCCCAAGCCTGCAGCTCTGAAGCCCTCTGGCAGTGCTGTGGCCAGGCCACCCCCCGCCGGGTGCTGCTTGCCCCGGGGTCCCCCTGCGGGAGGCCACTAGCGCACAGCAGGGATTGATCCTGCGCAGGGCCCCAGGGCTCCATCCAAGCACCAGGGCACAGCAGCCTCGGTGTGCTGGTCCCCTCCAGCCTGGGGCAGTGCCAGGGCACAGGAGGGGCTGCAGCCCCCTGCAGGTACTCATCTTTTTCTTCTG
Source organism: Colaptes auratus (assembly GCA_015227895.2). Lineage (NCBI taxonomy): Eukaryota > Metazoa > Chordata > Aves > Piciformes > Picidae > Colaptes > Colaptes auratus. The sequence goes on along the minus strand of JAAWVA010000042.1, from coordinate 3,170,865 downwards.
CTGGTTGAAGTTGTCGATGATGACCCCGATGAAGAGGTTCAAGGTGAAGAAGGCGCCGAAGATGATGAAGATGACGAAGTAGATGTACATGTAGAGGTTGATCTCATAGGAAGGCTGCTCCTCAATCTGCCCAGGAGAGGTGGGGAACAGGAGGTTAAGCCCCTCCAGAAAGCATGGCCCCCAGCCCCTGGCCAAGGGGGGCACTCTATGCAGGCAGGGCTGCGGGGTGGCTGCTCCAAACCCTTTGGCTGAGTGGTCCCCGGGGGAGCAGAGAGGGAAGAGACATTCCCAGAACCACAGAGCTGTCAGGGCTGGAAGGAACCTCCAGGCTCAGCCAGTGCCAAACCCCTGCCATGGGCAGGGACACCTCACACTGCAGCAGGGTGCTCACAGCCACAGCCAGCCTGGCTGCAAACTCCTCCAGGGAGAGGACAGCCACAGCCTCCCTGGGCAGCCTGTGCCAGGCTCTCCGCAGCCTCACTCTCAACAATTCCTTCCTCCTCTCCAGTCTCAGTCTCTCCTCTCCCAGCTCAAAGCCATTGTTCCTCATCCTGTCCCTCTCAGCCCTTGCCAGAAGTCCCTCCCCAGCTCTCCTGGAGCCCTTCAGGTACTGGAAGGCTGCTCTGAGGCTTCCCTGGAGCCTTCTCTTCTGCAGGCTGAACAGCCCCAACTCTCCCAGCCTGGCCCCACAGAGGAGGTTCTGCAGCCCTCTGAGCATCTTCATGGCCTCCTCTGGACCCCAGGGAGGTCTCAGCAGAGCACAGCAGAGGGGCAGAATCCTCTCCCTGGCCCTGCTGCCCACACAGCTGGGGGTGAGCCCAGGACAGGGCTGGCTCTGGCTGGCAGTGCTCAGTGCCAGCTCCCCTCCAGCTCTTCCCCCACCAGCACCCCCAGGCCCTTCTCCACAGGGCTGCTCTGCAGCCCTCCATCCCCAGCCTGGGCTGAGGGCAGGGCTGCATGGCTCCATGTGCAGAACCTTGCAGCAGAAGGCATACAGCTGAGGCTGTGCTTCTCACAGCTTTGGGCATTTCTCCACTCCTTGTCTCAGGTCCCAGCCAAAGCCAAGGGCGGGATGCAGGCAGCCCCACCAGCACCAACAGGCAGTGCCTGGGGGGAGATGCAGTTGAGAGGTCCATCCCCAGCCCACCCTGAGCTCCTCCTGGGCCCCAGGGCTCTGCTCCCAGGCTGCCAGGGTCAGCTAGGGGTTGAGATGAGCCCTGCTTGGTGCCAGGTGTGAGCCAGCCCCGCTGGCCGCCTCACCTCCCGGGAGTCCACAGCGGCGTACATGATGTCCATCCAGCCCTTGAAGGTGGCCTGTGGGGACAGAGCAGAGGAACAGATCAGGCAGGAGGTCTCTGGGGCTAGGGAAGAGTGAAGGCTGATGGAGTTGCTCTGGGGGTCAGCTCTGGCCATGCCTGCCTGGCCTGGAGTTCCTCAGTGGGAGTGGCAGGGGAGGGACCGCGAGTCGAATCCAGGGAGCAGCAGCCAGGCTCAGAAGCACAATCGGCATCTGCACACCAGAGAGCAGCACAAGCTCTGTGCTGTGGCTGAGCTCAGCAGGCAGGCACTTCCCAGCACCCCAGAATCCCAGCATGCTGGGGCTGGGAAGGACATCATCCAGCAGGGGCACCCACAGCAGCTTGCCAAGGATCTCTCCACACCAGGAGACTCCACAGCCTCTCTGGGCAGCCTGCTCCAGGCCTCCAGCACCCTCACAACAAACAACTTTCTCCTCCTGCTCAGATGGAACCTCCTGGGTTCCAGTTTGTGCCCTTTGCCCCTTGTGCTGTCCCTGGGCACCACTGAGCAGAGTCTGGCCCCAGCCTCCTGCCCCCCAGCCTTTAGCTCTTGCTGAGCATTGCTCAGCTGCCCTCTGGGGCTGCTCTGCTCCAGGCTCTCAGCCCCAGGGCTCTCAGCCTTTGCTGCTCCCAGAGCTGCCCCAGGCCCCTCAGCAGCTTTGGAGCCTCCCCTGGACTCTCTCCAGCAGTTCTCTGTCTCTCTGGAGCTGGGGAGCCCAGAGCTGGACCCAGGACTCCAAACGTGGCTTCACTTGTGCAGATTAGAGGGGGAGGAGAAGCTCCCATCCCACTTCCCTGAACACCTCAGTGGAACCAGGTTGGGATGGGGTAGGATAGGATAGGATAGGATAGGATAGGATAGGATAGGATAGGATAGGATAGGATAGGATAGGATAGGATAGGATAGGATAAACCAGGTTGGAAAAGAGCTCAGAGATCATCAAGTCCAAGCTCTCACCCAGCACCACCTGATCAACTCAACCATGGCACCAAGGGCCTCATCCAGGCTCTTCCTAAACACCTCCAGGGATGGGGACTCCACCACCTCCCTGGGCAGCACGTCCCAGTGGCCAAACTCTCTTGCTGGGAAGAACTTTCTCCTCACCTCCAGCCTAAACCTCCCCTGGCACAACTTCAGACTGTGTCCTCTTGTTCTGGTGCTGCTTGCCTGGCAGAAGAGACCAACCCCCACCTGGCTGTAACCTCCCTGCAGGGAGTTGCAGAGAGCAAGAAGGTCTCCCCTGAGCCTCCTCTTCTGCAGGCTAAGCAAGCCCAGCTCCCTCAGCCTCTCCTCCCAGGGCTGTGCTCCAGACCCCTCCCCAGCTTTCTTGCCCTTCTCTGGACACCTTCCAGCAGCTCAACAGCTTTCCTGAGCTGAGGAGCCCAGAGCTGGACACAGGACTCCAGGGGTGGCCTCAGCAGTGCTGAGCACAGGGCACAAGGACTTCCCTGCTCCTGCTGGCCACACTCTTCCTGCTGCAGGCCAGGATGCCCTTGGCCTTCTTGGCCTCCTGGGCACACTGCTGGCTCCTGTTCAGCTGCTCTCCACCACTCCCCCCAGGTCCCTCTCTGCCTGGCTGCTCTCAGCCTCTCAACATCTTTCCTAACTCTAGGAAGCCAGAGACTCTTTTCCCCCAAGCCAAGGTGCATTTTCCCAGTGGCAGAGCCACACCAGGGCCAGCTGCCTCCCTCCTGCTCCCATCCTGTGCCACCTCCACCCCCCCTGGCTCTCTGCTGGGCAAGGTGGGAGGGGTGCCCTGTGTCTTCTGCTGCTGATTTGTTAAGCAAAAAGCCCAGGGGTCTCATTTCCTGACTCTGGTGGAACAACCACCCTGAAGGGGAAGCTGAAGTTCAGGCTGCTCAGTCACAGCCTCCAGAAGGTGTGCTCTTCTCCCAGTGTGTGACTGCTGCGTGCCCTGCATCTGCCCCCAGCCCAGCCACCTCCTTGCTCCTGCCTCCAGGACTTCTCCCCAAGTCTGTCTGGAGGACTTGTGCCTCCAGGCTTGGTGCTAGCCATCCTTATCCACAGGGGTTCCCTGGGGACAGGTTTCCATCCCATCTTCCACATTGTCCCTTTCCTCCTGGGCTCTGCAGGGGCTTTCTTGTGTGTGAAACACCAGGTGTGGAGCTAAGAGGCAGCTGGAAGGCCTCATCTGCTGTGCAGACAGGCTGGGAGAGGTGGGATTGTGCAGCCTGGAGAAGAGAAGGCTCCAGGGAGACCTTAGAGCAGCCTCCCAGTACCTGAAAGGGGCTGCAGGGCAGGCTGGGGAGGGACTGCTCAGAAGGGGCTGTGGGGAGAGGATGAGAGGCAATGGTTTGAAACTGGAGCAGGGCAGAGTTAGGTTGGGCATCAGGAGGAAGCTCTGCACAGGGAGGCTGGGGAGATGCTGGCACAGGCTGCCCAGGGAGGTTGTGGATGTCCCCTCCATGGAGGTGTTCAAGGCCAGGCTGGATGAGGCCTTGAGCAACCTCTATCAGTGCCTGGGATTGCCCTGCCCCAGCTGCAGGACCTTGCCCTTGGCCTTGTTGACCCTCCTGAGGCTGTCCTGGGCCCAGCTCTGCAGCCTGCCCAGGTCCCTCTGGATGGATCCTTCCCCCCAGCTGTCAGCAGCACCACACAGCTGGGTGTCAGCAACCCTGCTGAGGCAGCCTCAGTGCCACTGCCCATGGCACCAGTGAAGATGCTCAACAAGCCTGGTCCCAGAACTGATCCCTGAGGGACTCCACTTGTCCCTGGCCTCCACTTGGCCATGGACCATTGCCAGCCACCCTTGGGGTGCTTCAGTACCCACTGGCTTGGCTCCTTGCTCTAGCCTGTGCCTTCTGCTTGGCTTTGCTGCCCCTGGCTGTGTTCTTTGTTGTGGCTGAGGATCCTAACAAAACAGCTCTCTGCTCTTGTCCCTTTGTGTCCAGGGGGGTAGGGAGGGGAGCAGGGAAGGGGAAGCTGTTAGCTCCCCTGGTTTTGGGCCAGGGTGGGTGGTCCTTGTGCTCTGTATGAATTGTAAAGCACAGAATCAACCAGGTTGGAAACACCTCAGAGACTAGCAAGCCCAACCTTGTACCTAACACCTCCTGACAGCTAAACCATGGCTCCAAGGGCCACTCAATTGTCTCATGGTCACTGGAGCCCAGACAGTCTCCAACCATCTCCCACCAGTCCTCCTCTGCTTGTAAAGAGAAGGCCAAGCCAAGCCTTACCCCTGGTAGGATCACACAGCAGCTGGGACAAGAAGCTGTCCTCCATGCACTCCAAGAACCTCCTAGACTGCCTCCTCTCTGCTAAGGTCCCAGCAGATATCAGGCAGGTTAGAATCACCCATGAGAACAAGGTCTGCTGATCACCCAACACCTCCTGACTACTGAACCATGGCTCCAAGTGCCACATCCAATCCCCTCTTGAGCACCTCCAGGGATGGGGACTCCACCACCTCCCTGGGCAGCACAGCCCAGTGGCCAATCTCTCTTGCTGGGAAGAACTTTCTCCTCACCTCCAGCCTAAACCTCCCCTGGCACAGCTGAGACTGTGTCCTCTTGTTCTGCTGCTGGGTGCCTGGCAGAAGAGACCAACCCCCACCTGGCTACAACCTCCCTGCAGGCAGTTGCAGAGAGCAAGAAGGTCTCCCCTGAGCCTCCTCTTCTGCAGGCTAAGCAAGCCCAGCTCCCTCAGCCTCTCCTCCCAGGGCTGTGCTCCAGACCCCTCCCCAGCCTTGTTGCCCTTCTCTGGACACCTTCAAGTCTCTCAATGTCCTTCTTGAACTGAGGAGCCCAGAGCTGGACACAGGACTCCAGGTGTGGCCCCAGCAGTGCCGAGCCCAGGGCAGAGTGGCTTTCAATGCCAAGCCATCTGGGAGGGGCAGCAGCTGCTTTCAGTACCTACCACCTGCAGCAGGGAGAGGTATCCCAGGCCCACGTTGTCGAAGTTGACCTTGACATTGAGCCATCTGACCTGGCTGGTGTGCAGCAGGGCCATGCAGTCGCTCTTGTTGTTGACCTCGCTGATGGGGAAGAGCTCTCCGGTGGTGGTGTTGACGCAGCGGTAGTACTTCCCCGCAAACAGGTTCACCCCCATGATGCTGAAGATCAGCCAGAAGATCAGGCACACCAGCAGCACGTTCATGATGGAGGGGATGGCACCCAGCAAGGCGTTCACCACCACCTGCAAGCGGAGAGCAGACCTTGGGGGAGCTGCCCCGGGGGACCGGGACGCCTCCGCGTCCCCGGGGCCCGGCCTGACCCTTCCCCAGCCCCCAGCTCCCAGCAGTGGGCTCCAGCTGGGTCAAAGGTAGCTTTGCATTGGCCTCACTGGTCTGGAGGGCCCTGAATCCAACTGGCATCCCAGGTCCCAGGATGTTAGAGGTTGGAAGAGACCTCCAGAGATCATCCAGTCCAAGCCCCCTGCCAGGGCAGGAGCATAGGATCCAGCACAGGTCCCACAGGAACACATCCAGGCAGGGCTGGGAAGGCTCCAGAGAAGGAGACTCCACAACCTCTCTGGGCAGCCTGCTCCAGGCCTCTGGGAGCCTCACAGGGAAGAAGTTCTTCCTCATGTTGAGGTGGAGCCTCCTGTGCTGCAGTTTCCATCCATTGCCCCTTGGCCTATCCCAGGGCACAGTGAGCAGAGCCTGGCCCTGTCCCCTCCCTCCTGACCCCCAGCCCTCAGATAGTTATGAGCATTCACTAAGTCCCTCCTCAGCCTTCTCTTCTCCAGACTAAGCAGCCCCAGGGCTCTCAGCCTCTCCTCCCAGGGCAGTGTCCCTGAGCAGGGAATCACAGAACTGCCGAGGCTGGCAGAGATCACTGAGCCCAACCACTCGCCTGCAGCTCCCAGTCCCAGCCCTGCTGCTCAGCCACCTGGGGGAGGTGACTTCTGGCTGGTGCCAGGCTGCCTGTGCCAGCAGCAGGTGGTGGGGGTCCTTACCCTCATGCCTTCAAATCTGGAGAGGGCGCGCAGGGGTCTCAGAGCCCGCAGGGTCCGCAGGGACTTGATGGCTCCCAGCTCGGAGTATCCCAACCAGTTGGCTGTCAGGCTGATCAGGGAGACCTGAAAGGAGCAGCCCAAGGGATTAGCAGCACCCCAAGGTGGGAACCCAGCTGAGCCATGCTCCTGCAGCTCCTGCCCTTCCCTCTCTCCCCAGCACCCCCTCGGGCTGGTGGCCTTGTCTTGGGACACAGGGGCTGGCGTCGAGCCCTTGGGTTCCTGCTGAGCAACCACCCGAGGCTGTCCCTGCTCCGGGGTGTGAGGGTGGAGGGGCTGGGGGCTGCAGAAACACTGCCCAGCAGGAAGGACCTGCCTGACACAGAGCATTGGGAGACCCTTTGGCCCTCCACATCTCTTCTGGAGTCTGCTGGAACAGCTTGGGCTTGTTCTTGGCTTGAGCAGGAAACAGGAAGGGTTTGAAAGGCAGCCAGGGGAAGAAGTGACCCTTCCTGTGGAGGACTTCTGTAAGTGATGCTCTAAGCCCTGATTCCACAGCCATGCCAAGGTCCTTTAAGTTCACAGCATCACAGGATGTGAGGGGTTGGAGGGGACCTCTGGAGAGCTTCCAGTCCAACCCCTCTGCCACAGCAGGGCTACAGAATCCAGCACAGGTCCCACAGGAACACATCCAGACAGGGCTGGAAAGGCTCCAGAGAAGGAGACTCCACAACCTCTCTGGGCAGCCTGCTCCAGGGACCCTCACAGTGTAGAATCATAGAATCAATAAGATTGGAAAAGACCTCAAAGATCACCAAGTCCAACCTCTCACCCAACACCATCTGAGCAACTCAACCATGGCACCAAGGGCCTCATCCAGGCTCTTCCTAAACACCTCCAGGGATGGGGACTCCACCACCTCCCTGGGCAGCACAGCCCAGTGGCCAATCTCTCTTGCTGGGAAGAATTTCTTCCTCACCTCCAGCCTAAACCTCCCCTGGCACAGCTTGAGACTGTGTCCTCTTGTTCTGGTGCTGCTGCCTGGGAGAAGAGACCAACCCCCACCTGGCTCCAACCTCCCTGCAGGCAGTTGCAGAGAGCAAGAAGGTCTCCCCTGAGCCTCCTCTTCTGCAGGCTAAGCAAGCCCAGCTCCCTCAGCCTCTCCTCCCAGGGCTGTGCTCCAGACCCCTCCCCAGCCTTGTTGCCCTTCTCTGGACACCTTCCAGCAGCTCAACAGCTTTCCTGAGCTGAGGAGCCCAGAACTGGACACAGGACTCAAGGTGTGGCCTCAGCAGTGCTGAGCACAGGGCACAAGGACTTCCCTGCTCCTGCTGGCCACACTCTTCCTGCTGCAGGCCAGGATGCCCTTCACCTTCTTGGCCCCCTGGGCACACTGCTGGCTCCTGTTCAGCAGCTGTCAATCAGTCCCCCTGGGTTCCCTTTCTGCCTGGCTGCTCTCAGCCACTCTGCCCCCAGCCTGCAGCACTGCAGGGAGTTCACTCCCAGGAGCCTGCAGCGGTCACCTCCTGCTCCCAGCCCTCCCTGGGCCGTGGCCCCGGCGGCGCTCCCCGGGCCCCACTTACGTCGACGATGAGGAAGTCCAGCCAGCACCAGGCGTTGGTGAAGTAGACCTTGAAGCCATAGGCCACCCACTTGAGCAGCATCTCCAGCACGAAGACGTAGGAGAAGACCTTGTCGGCGTACTCCAGGATGGTGCGGATCACCTTCTGCTGCTCGATGTAGATGTCCTCGAAGGCCTGCCAGAGGCGGGGGGCTGCCTGACAGCCCTGCTCCCAGCAGAGCCCCCGCGCCCCCCGCAGCCACGGCCCCCTGCCCGCTCCCCGCCTCCCCGGGGCTTGGCGGCAGCTTCAAAAGAGGCCAGGCACCGCCGCTCTTGCCTCCCACCGGGGCAGGAAAATGGGAGCGGAATGGGATGGAATAGGAGTAGAACAGGAGTAGAACAGGAGTAGAACAGGAGTAGAACAGAGCAAAGTACAGAAGAGTAGAACAGAGCAGAACAGAGCAGAGCAAAGTACAGAAGAGTAGAACAGAGCAGAACAGAGCAGAACAGAGCAGAGCAAAGTACAGCAGAGCAGAGCAGAGCAGAGCAGAGCAAAGTACAGAAGAGTAGAACAGAGCAGAACAGAGCAGAACAGAGCAGAGCAAAGTACAGAAGAGTAGAACAGAGCAGAGCAGAACAGAGCAGAACAGAGCAGAACAGAGCAGCACAGAGCAGAACAGCAGAGCAGAACAGAGCAGCACAGAGCAGAACAAGCAAGCAAAGTACAGATAGTAGAACAGAGCAGAACAGAGCAGAACAGAGCAGAGCAAAGTACAGAAGAGTAGAACAGAGCAGAACAGAGCAGAACAGAGCAGAACAGAGCAGAACAGAGCAGAACAGAGCAGAGCAAAGTACAGAAGAGTAGAACAGAGCAGAACAGAGCAGAACAGAGCAGAGCAAAGTACAGAAGAGTAGAACAGAGCAGAACAGAGCAGAACAGAGCAGAGCAAAGTACAGAAGAGTAGAACAGAGCAGAACAGAGCAGAACAGAGCAGAGCAAAGTACAGCAGAGCAGAGCAGAGCAGAGCAGAGCAGCAAAGTACAGAAGAGTAGAACAGAGCAGAACAGAGCAGAGCAGAGCACAGAAGAGCACAGAAGAGCAGAGCAGAGCACAGAAGAGCAGAGCACAGAAGAGCAGAGCACAGAAGAGCAGAGCACAGAAGAGCAGAGCAGAGCAGAGCAAAGTACAGAAGAGCAGAGCACAGAAGAGTACAGAAGAGCAGAGCACAGAAGAGCAGAGCAGAATCAACCAGGTTGGAAAAGACCTCAGAGATCATCAAGTCCAACCTATCACCCAGCACCATCTGATCAACTAACCCAAGGCTCCAAGTGCCACATCCAATCCCCTCTTGAACACCTCCAGGCATGGGGACTCCACCACCTCCCTGGGCAGCACATCCCAATGGCCAATCTCTCTGGCTGGGGAGAATTTCTTCCTCACCTCCAGCCTAAACCTCCCCTGGCACAGCTTGAGACTGTGTCCTCTTGTTCTGGGGCTGGGTGCCTGGCAGAAGAGACCAACCCCCACCTGGCTACAACCTCCCTGCAGGCAGTTGGAGAGAGCAAGAAGATCTCCCCTGAGCCTCCTCTTCTGCAGGCTGAACAACCCCAGCTCCCTCAGCCTCTCCACCACCATGGATGATTCCTAAAGCACCTCCTGACAGCAGCTGAGGAGGCAGTGAAGGGAGGAACCATGCACAGGAAGCTAGGGAGGTGGTGCAGATAGGTCATGGCTGACATCAAGAGCAGCAGGGGAGGCTGCAGGTGGTAGCAACCCCTTGAGCCCATGGATCACTGCCCATGGTGGATGCTGGGGAGGGTTGTACAGGGGTGGCCATACCAATGTGGAGCTCTTGGAGGTCAGGGGGAGGAGGTTTAAATCCCCTTGCAAGGCTGGGCACTGGGCAGACCTGGGGCAAACAGGGTTTGAAATCAAACATCTGCCCACAGCTGTCTTCTTTGGCACAGGAGGCAACCAGGTGAGGGCCACAGCCCCCAGTGTGCTGCCTGGGCCCTGCCCATGCTCCTGGGTTGCCATCACCCAGAGTTTTGAGTTGATTTGGCATGTTCTAGGTTTCTGAGACATGGAAGTTGGGCTGGAGACAGGACCTACAGGAAAGGTGTGCTGTTCTGGGATCACAGAAGCATGGGATGACAGAGTCATAGCTTCACAGAACTGTGGAGGGTGGAAGAGATCCTCTCCTCTGCCTTAGTGAGACCTCACCTGGAATATGGCATCCAGAGACAGCTTGGTGGCTGTGGGTCAGCTGGGCCATTCCCAGTCTTTATTATCCAGTGGGGCCTCTGAGGAACTGGGGGAACCTGCAGGACTTGCAGCCCTCTGTTGGACTCTCTTGAGTCGATCCCTGTCCAGTTCAGGAGACCTCACCTGGACTATTGCATCCAGCTCTGGGCTCCCAGCTCAGGAGGGACAGGGATGTGCTGGAGAGAGGCCAAGGGAGGGCTGCAAGGATGCTGAAGGGACTGCAGCACTGCCTGGGGAGGAGAGGCTGAGAGCCCTGGGGCTGGTCAGTCTGGGAAGTGGAAGACAGAGAGGGATCTGATCAATGTCTATCAGTATCTGGGGGCTGGGGGTCAGGAAGGAAGGGACAGGGCCAGGCTCTGCTCAGCTGTACCCTGGGATAGGCCAAGGGGCAATGGATGGAAACTGCAGCACAGGAGGTTCCAGCTCAGCATGAGGAGGAACTTCTGCACTGTGAGGGTCCCAGAGGCCTGGAGCAGGCTGCCCAGAGAGGTTGTAGAGTCTCCTCCTCTGGAGCCTTCCCTCCCTGTCTGGAGGTGTTCCTGTGTGCCCTGTGCTGGGTTCTCTGCTCCTGCTCTGGCAGGGGGCTTGGACTGGGAGCTCTCCAGAGGTCCTTTCCAACCCCTCACATCCTGTGAGGTCACCAAGTCTGACCCCTCCCCTAGAGCTCCCATGAAACCCTCTGCACCACCTCCTTAGCTTCATAAGGGTGGTTCCTCCATTCCAGGGCCTCCTGCAGGGGAGCCAGGGGGGCAGGGTGGGGGGCAGGACCTACCAGGGCCCCGCTGCTGAGGAGGATCATGAAGACGATGAAGGTCTCAAACCAGTCGTGCTCCACAATGCGGAAGCAGGTGCGGCGCAGGGTCCACCAGACCCTCCCCCTCTCGCTGCTGATGTCCACAGAGAGGCAGGGGAACCTCTTCACACAGCCTGGGCATGGCACAGAGAGCTGTGGGTTACCTCCTGGCCAGGCCCTGTCGCCTCTGAGTGGCCCTGCTCTGCTCGTTGTGTCTTTTCGAAGCCTCCTCGGGAGAGGCTGGAGGAGGATCCTGCTGGCTCTGAGGCTGTGCACAGGAGAGGGAAGCCCCACGGGGATCACCCCCCCGGGGGTAGAATCATAGAGTGGGCTGGGCTGGAGGGGACCCTCCAAGGGCATCTTGTCCAACCCCCCAGCAGGGACAGCTCCAGCTAGAGCAGGTTGCTCAGGGCCGCATCAAGTTTGGCCTCAAACGCCTCCAGGGCTGGAGCCTCCACCATCTCCCTGTGCAGAGCTTCCTCCTGATGCCCAAACCTAACTCTGCCCTGACCCAGTTTCAAACCATTGCCTCTCATCCTATCCCCACAGCCCCTTCTGCACAGTCCCTCCCCAGCCTGCCTGCAGGTCCCTTTCAGATACTGAAATGCTGCTCTAAGGTCTCCCTGGAGCCTTCTCCTCTCCAGGCTGCAGAACCCCAACTCTCAGCCTGTCCCCACAGCAGAGCTTCTCCATCCCTCTGAGCATCTATGTGGCCTTCTCTGGACCCTCTCCATCAGGTCCACATCTCTCTTGTGTTGAGGACTCCACTGCTGGACACAGCCCTGCAGGTGAGGTCTGAGCAGAGGGGCAGGATGCCCTCTCTCCATCTCTGGCCATGCTTCAGGAGGATCTGGAGTTTGGGCTGAGCTACGTGGGCCTGGGAGTGTTTACTCTGCGAGGGTTGGTTGGCAGTGGCCCTGCCCATACCCAGCTGCCCCTCTCTGCAGGAGGGCCCTGCCCTGCCCTGCCCTGCTGGGTTCCTCACCTTCAGTGAAGCACTCCTCAGGCTCGTTGCTCTCCTCAGCCTCTTGTGCCATCTCCTCCTCCTCCGGCTGCGGGGGTTTGTAGTCCACGGTGCTGCACAGGGAGGAGGCATTGTCACTGGAGAGGGGATTCTGCAAAGGGAGAGGAGGGGTCAGGCTGGGCTGCCCTGCAGCCTCCAGCCATCCTCCAGCTCCTCCTGTCCCCACAGAGGCCAGGCAGTACTGGGAGAGCCAGCTGCTGGCACCCCCTTGCTGGAGGCTGCTCTGAGTCCCTCTGCTAGAAGGCAAAGCCCAGGATGGAGCTGCTGAGTCCCCCAGGGCTGCAAACCTCGCAGGGTCCTTGGTGTCTGAGCATGCACAACCACAGAATCAGAGAATCAATGAGGTTGGAAAAGATTGTGGTGGTGCACCCCGCCTGCTTTGCACCTTGGGCAGGCTTTGGCTGAATTCAGCCACCCAAAACCCAGCAGTGCTGGAGATGAGGTGAGCTGGGATCTGATGCTTGGGAGGCTCTGTCTGCACCCCGCACGTGCTGAGCAGCCATGGGAGCCTCTTAGAGAATCAATAAGGTTGGGAAAGACCTCAGAGATCAGCAAGTGCAACCTACCACCCAACACCTCCTGACAACTAAGCCATGGCTCCAAGTGCCACATCCAAGCCCCTCCTCAACACCTCCAGGGATGGGGACTCCACCACCTCCCTGGGCAGCACATCCCAGTGGCCAAACTCTCTTGCTGGGAAGAACTTTCTCCTCACCTCCAGCCTAAACCTCCCCTGGCACAGCTTGAGACTGTGTCCTCTTGTTCTGGTGCTGCTTGCCTGGCAGAAGAGACCAACCCCCACCTGGCTACAACCTCCCTGCAGGCAGTTGCAGAGAGCAAGAAGGTCTCCCCTGAGCCTCCTCTTCTGCAGGCTAAGCAAGCCCAGCTCCCTCAGCCTCTCCTCCCAGGGCTGTGCTCCAGACCCCTCCCCAGCCTTGTTGCCCTTCTCTGGACACCTTCCAGCAGCTCAACAGCTTTCCTGACCTGAGGAGCCCAGAACTGGACACAGGACTCAGAACATGAGCTCCACAGAATCACAGAGTGGTTTTGGTTGGCAAAGAGCTCCAAGATCCTTGAGTCCAACTCTGACCCCAGCACTGCCAGGGCACCACCACCCCATGGCCCTCAGCACCACGTCTCCAGGGCTTTGAAACCCCTCCAGCCACGGGGACTCTACCACTGGCCTGGGCAGCCTGGGCCAGGCCTTGGCAACCCTTCTGGGGGAAGAAATTGTTCCTCATGGCCAACCTAAACCTCCCCTGGGGCTACAGAGCAGGGTCACCCAGAGCAGGCTGCTCAGGATGGTGTCCAGGTGGGTTTGGAATGACTCAGGCTCATTTCAGGGGTGCCCAGGGACAGGACAAGGAGTAAGGAGCACAAACTGAAACGTAGGAAGTTGCACCTAAACATGAGGAGGAGCTTTAATCCTTCTTGCAAGAGGCTGTTTCCTCTTGTCCTGTCACTTGGTCCTTGAATGAAGAGCCCAACCCCCACCTGGCTCCAGCCTCCTCTCAGGGAGCTGTAGAGAGCAGCGAGGTCTCCTCTCAGCCTCCTCTCAGGGAGCTGTAGAGAGCAGCGAGGTCTCCTCTCAGCCTCCTCTCAGGGAGCTGTAGAGAGCAGCGAGGTCTCCTCTCAGCCTCCTCTCAGGGAGCTGTAGAGAGCAGCGAGGTCTCCTCTCAGCTTCCTCTCAGGGAGCTGTAGAGAGCAGCGAGGTCTCCTCAGCCTCCTCTCAGGGAGCTGTAGAGAGCAGCGAGGTCTCCTCTCAGCCTCCTCTCAGGGAGCTGTAGAGAGCAGCGAGGTCTCCTCTCAGCCTCCTCTCAGGGAGCTGTAGAGAGCAGTGAGGTCTCCTCTCAGCCTCCTCTCAGGGAGCTGTAGAGAGCAGCGAGGTCTCCTCTCAGCCTCCTCTCAGGGAGCTGTAGAGCGCAGCGAGGTCTCCTCTCAGCCTCCTCTCCTCCAGACAGAACAACCTCAGTTCCCTCAGCTGCTTCTCCCAAGTCCTTTCCTCCAGACCCTTCCGTGGGCACTCTCTGGGTGGTGTTGGAGCAGGTGCCACTAGATGTCAGCCGAACACAGCCCCAGAGGGCCAGAGACTGGCCGGACTTGTGCGGAGCTGCAGGCTGAGCCTTTCCCTCACCACATGGGGGACAGTGGGGAATGGAGGTCCTTGGGACCCCCCTGGCCAGGCTGGAGGTGTCCTCCCGTGCTCGTTGGGTTGGCATTAACCGCACCTCTGGGCAGTGGGAGTGCCCAGTGTGCCCAGCCTGGGGTTTAGTGTGACTGCACTGGACTTGCAGTGGGAAAATCACCAGCTCCCAGTTGGCAACCACCTTGCCCAGGGGGCTCCAGGCAGGTTGGTCTCTTCTGAGCACAGCAAGCAGCACCTTTGAGATGGGTCACAGGCCAGCCACCACCTTTCCTGCCACCTTCCTGCTTAGCCTCATGCCTGAAAACATCCCATTTTCCCCAGCTGAAAAAAAAACCCCACACATCCATAATCAGCATTGGCCTCTCTTCTTGGGGGGTTTAGGTTGGCCATGAGGAACAATTTCATGCCCAAAAGGGTTGCCAAGGCCTGGCCCAGGCTGCCCAGGGCAGTGATGGGAGTCCCCATGCCCAGAGGAGGACAACAACTGCTTGCTCTGCTCGGAAGACACCAACCTGCCTGGAGCACCTTGGCAAGGGGTTGCCAGCTGGGAGTTGGTGACTTAGTATCACAGTATCAGTCAGGGTTGGAAGGGACCACAAGGATCAGCTAGTTCCAACCCCCCTGCCATGGGCAGGGACACCCCACACTAGATCAGGCTGCCCAGAGCCTCATCCAGCCTGGGCTGAAACACCTCCAGGGACAGGGCCTCAACCACCTCCCTGCACAACCCATCCCAGGGCTTCACCACTCTCCTGGGGAAGAACTTCCTCCTCCCCTCCAGCCTGAATCTCCCCACCTCCAGCTTTCCTACTACAAGTCCCAGTCCCATCCCAGAGGGGGCAACAACTGCTTGCTGTGCTCAGAAGACACCAACCTGCCTGGAGCACCTTGGGCAAGAGGTTGCCAGCTGGGAGTTGGTGACTTTCCTACTGCAAGTCCCATCCAGTCACACTAATGCCCAGCCTGGGCACACTGGGCACTCACACTGCCCAGAGGTGATGCTAATGCCAAGCCCAGGACCTTGGTGTTCCCACCAGACCATCACCCTCCTTTCTGTGCCCACTCAGGTCTCCCTGGCTTCCTTGTCCCACATCTCCCCTGCCCCCTTCCCAGAGCACCAAGGTGCTTGGTGTCCCATGAGCCCTGGCAGTGCCCTCTGGGCCCTGACACTTCAGCTGTCTCCTCAGCCTTGGATCCAAAAGGCATCACTGCATGTGCACTCCTGCTAAGCTCCTCCATCTGGCTTCATCCCCCTCCCTGATGATGCTTTCTGAGGCATTAGCAGTGGATCCAATGTTAGTGCCCTCAGCACATTTCCTGGCATCAAATTCCTCCTGAACATCTCTGAGCCCCAGCGCAGCGCCCGGAGCCTTGCAGCAGGCCTGCCTGTGGGGCACCAGGCCCTGCTGGCATCAGCAACACCCCCACAGCCTCACCCAAAACAGGCCCACACCCCTGCTTAGACCCTGCCACCTCCACCTGGAACAGCCCCAGGTTTGGTCCATTGTGGGAAATAAGCCCAAAGGGACCCAAAAGGGCCCCAAGGAACCCAAAATGACCACAAGGAATCCAAAATGTCCACAAGGAACCCAAAAAAGGGCCCCAAAGGAACCCAAAAAAGGGCCCCAAAGGAACCCAAAAGATTGCAAAGCACCTCAAATAGGCCCAGAGGAACCTAAATAGACCCAAAGGAACCCAAATGACCTGGAAGTGACCCAAAAAGGGCCCCAAGGGAACCCAAAAAAGGGCCCCAAGGGAACCCAAAAAAGGGCCCCAAGGGAACCCAAAAAGTCCACAAAGAACCCAAAAAGGGCCACAAGGAACCCAAATGGCCCCAAAGGAACCCAAAAGATTGCAAAGCACCTGAAATAGGCCCAGAGGAACGTAAATAGACCCAAAGGAACCCAAATGACGTGGAAGTGACCTAAAAAGGGCCACAAGGAACCCAAAAAGGGCCACAAGGAACCCAAAAAGGGCCACAAGGAACCCAAATGATTTCAAAGGCCCTCAAATGGGCCCAGAGGAATCTAAATGCACCCAAAGGAACTCAAATCACCCAGAAATAACCCAAAAGGGCCACAAGGAACACGAAAAGGGCCCAAAGGAACCCAAATCATCCAAAAGAAACTGAAAAGGGCCACGAGGAAGCCAAAAGGGCCACGAGGGAGCCAAAAGGGCCACGAGGAAGCCAAAAGGGCCACGAGGAAGCCAAAAGGGCCACGAGGAAGCCAAAAGGGCCACGAGGAAGCCAAAAGGGCCACGAGGAAGCCAAAAGGGCCACGAGGAAGCCAAAAGATTGCAAAGGACCTCAAATAGGCTCAGAGGAACCTAAATGGACCCAAAGGAACTCAGATGACCCACAAGGAACGCAAAAAGGGCCACAAGGAACGCAAATCATCCAAAAGAAATTAAAAAGGGCCACAAGGGAGGCGAAAGGGCCACAAGGGAGGCGAAAGGGCCACAAGGGAGGCGAAAGGGCCACAAGGGAGGCGAAAGGGCCACAAGGGAGGCGAAAGGGCCACAAGGGAGGCGAAAGGGCCACAAGGGAGGCAAAAGGGCCACAAGGAGGCAAAAGGGCCACAAGGGAGGCAAAAGGGCCACAAGGGAGGCAAAAGGGCCACAAGGGAGGCAAAAGGGCCACAAGGAGCCCAAGGCATCCTCATTCTTTACGCAGCACACCAAGGGTGGCTCCTCCAGCAGGGCTCCATCCCAGCGTGGGGTGGTGAAGCCCTCCCAGCTGCCTCCCCCACCTTGGCGTCCTCGGTGTCGGACTGGGTGCTGGTCTCGTCGTAGAGGTCGGACTCCTCCGAGGCGATGGGCACCTGCACGGTGAGGTTGGGGTTGTTAATGAAGTTCATGTGGTCCAGCTCGGCCCTGAAGAGCCGCTCCTTGCCAGGGCCTCCATCCAGGCACTCAGCCTTGGTCTCCGGGCCGCCGTCCAGGTGGTTCAGCACCGAGCCGTCCGTCTTGCTGGGCTGCCGCTCGTCCTCCGTGGCCACGCGCTCGCCCTTGCAGCGCCCGCGGAGCAGCGCCAGCAGGGAGGCCTTGAGGTAGTCGATGCCCCTGGTGATCCTGCCGATGGCTATCTGCAGGTTGTTCAGCTCCCCGTCGTCATCAGAGGCCGCCAGGCTGTCGGCGCTGAAGGAGCTCAGCAGCAGAGCCAGGAACAGGTTCAGCACCTGGAGTGTCACAGAACCAACAGGGTTGGAAAAGAGCTCAGCGAGTCCAACCCAGCACCTCCTGACGACTAACCCATGGCTCCAAGTGCCACATCCAAGCCCCTCCAGGGATGGGGACTCCACCACCTCCCTGGGCAGCATATCCCAGTGGCAAATTACTCTCTCTGGAAAGAACTTTCTCCTCACCTCCAGCCTAAGCCTCCCCTGGCACAGCTTGAGACTGTGTCCTCTGTTCTGCTGCTGGGTGCCTGGCAGAAGAGACCAACCCCCACCTGGCTACAACCTCCCTGCAGGCAGTTGCAGAGAGCAAGAAGGTCTCCCCTGAGCCTCCTCTTCTGCAGGCTAAGCAACCCCAGCTCCCTCAGCCTCTCCTCCTAGGGCTGTGCTCCAGACCCCTCCCCAGCTTTCTTGCCCTTCTCTGGACACCTTCAAGTCTCTCAATGTCCTTCTTAAACTGAGGAGCCCAGAGCTGGACACAGGACTCAAGGGGTGGCCTCAGCAGTGCTGAGCACAGGGCACAAGGACTTCCCTGCTGCTGCTGGCCACACTCTTCCTGCTGCAGGCCAGGATGCCCTTGGCCTTCTTGGCCCCCTGGGCACACTGCTGGCTCCTGTTCAGCTCCCTCAGCCTCTCCTCATGGGGGGACAGAAGCAGCCAGCAGCACTGGCAGCCAGCACCAACGTGGTCCCTGCAGGCTGGAGTGGCAAGGACCAGCCATGGCAGTGGAGAAGACCCTTACGATGAGCATGGCCTGGGACTCCGTCCTCCTGCTGCCAGGCTGGGCTGCAGAGATGCCAACCTCATCTCCTGGAGGACATGGACAAGGTCCAGCTTGTCCTTGCTCCTCTTCTCCTGCCCTGGGTGTGCCCCCAGCTACTGGGGTCCTGCTGATCCATTTACAAGCAATGCCAGACATTGCTTTGGACCCTCACAAAGCACCTTCCCTGTGGCTCCATCAGTGTGTCCCTTCCTTTACCCTCTCATTGCTCCTGGCTTGGCTGGTCCCCATGTGGAACTCCCTAAGGCTCCCACGGGGCTGTTTCTTGCCACCCTGCACAGGGATGGGCTCAGCTGTGTCCGTCCTCTTCCCAGGGACAAGCTGCTCCCTGTCCTCCCAGCTACAGCTCTTCCCCTCCTCTTTGCTGCCTCTGGTAGCTCAGACACTCAGTGACCTCCTGAGGATGTCCAACAGCCAGAGAGGAGCCTGAGCCACAGCCACAACCTCATCCCTTTGCCCAGAGCCCTCTCTGCTCCACGGAAGTTGATGCTTCTCAGCTCCTCTCCTCATGGGATGGGCATCTGGATACAGCTCCCAGCAGAGCCTCTCTCCTGCTTCCCCCACATCTCACCTACTTCACCATGCCCAGAACGTGACTGGACTCCACCACAGCCTCTCCTGGCATGGATGGAGCCCCTGCATGCCAGCACCCTGGAGCAGCTCCCGAGAAGGGGAGGTGGGGGGCCGCAGGCGGCGCCCGGCCGCGCTCTGCCTGCGCAGCGAGGCCAAGCCCTCAGCTGTTGGTGTTTGTGCCTCTGTGTGCCAGCAGCACATCTGAGAAGGGAATTAGCTGCTATCCAAGGTCACTGCTGTTTCCACATGGCTCATGCCATCTGACTGAAACCTCCTCCTGAAATAAATCCCCACTGGCCCCCCAGCCCCCCAGGCACGGTGAGCACACCAATTACAGCTAATAGCTGCCGCCGGCTCGGGCTGCTCGGGAGGGGAGTCCGTTACCTCCTCACCCGACTGACTTCCTCCCTTTTCCCTTAATAACCCCAAAGGAAATGCTCAAAGTGTCACCAAGCCCAAAGGACAATTGGCTGTTGCCTTACTCCCCTGCAGGGTGAGTGGGGAGAAACACAACACCCCCTGCAGCCAGGATGCTCAGGAGCTGCGTGGGACACGCTCCAGGGCTCGGAAATACCAGAGACGAGGCCAGGAGAGCTTGGCAGGGAGGATGAAGAGGGCAGGGATGGGTCTGTAGGTGGTGGGGCACTGAGTTTCTCTGCTTAGCGTTCAGTGAACCCATAGCAACAGCGCAGGGGGCAGCAGGAGCTGCAGAGCTTGCCCTGAAGGTTGGGGTGCAACCTCAAGGAGGGCAACACCCCAAGGAGAGTAACACCTCTGGAAGGACAACACCTCCAGGAGGGCAACACCTACCTCAGTGAGGGCAACACCCCCAGGAGGGCAACACCCCCAGGAGGGCAACACCCCCAGGAGGGCAACACCCCCAGGAGGGCAACACCTCAGGGAGGGTTGGCTCTGAGCCCACCAGCTGGAAATTGTGCTACCCCCATGTCTCCTCCATGCATCTCCTGGAGGGGTGGATGGGTTGTGCCACGCCAAAAATTCCCTCCAGAAGGGGAAATGTCCACAGAGCACCTTCTGGGGAGGGTCTCCAGGGACCCCAGCTGTGATACCCAGTCTCTAAGCTCCTGCAGCCTCTGCAGGGTGTCCTGGAGATGCTGCAGTTGCTTCAGGGTGATTCTCAGCCTGGGTGAGCAGCTCAGAGGAGCAGGTTCCCCCGTGGAGGGCAGCATCACAAGCTGTTGTGGGTGATGGGCAGCCCCGGGGGGCACTGAGCTGCTCCCCACCGTGGCCATCTGCCCAGCACCACCCACTGCAGGCTCCCCAGGACCCCCCATGGCAAGGTGTGCAGCCAGCACAGCTCTCCATGCTGCTCCTGGGACCGGGTCAAAGCTCTGCTGTCACAGAACCACAGAACATGGGAGGCAGGAAGGGACCTTCAGAGATCACCGAGTCCAACCCCCTGCCAAAGCAGGGAACGCAAGCGGCTCCCAAACCCCAGCTGTCTGCCTCAGACTGGCACCCTCCAAGCTGCCCTGCTCCTGACCCAAGCTGTGGGGTGCTCTGGGTTTCTCCTGGGGGGGGTGTTTCACCCCTCTGGAGGGCTGTGGCAGTGGGGGGCTGGAGCAGCCACCCTTGGTGGGAAGGGAGGGAGGGAGGGAGGCCGCAGCGGCAGATAGGTTTTCAAAGCACATTCCAAAGGGCTTACACAACCCCGGCAAGGGACAGCAGCGACCGCGGCGAGCTGCCTGCGGCCCTCCCCTCCTGGCTCCTCAAGAAAGGAGAGCAGGGCCCAGGCAGGCTGCAAAACAAGCTTCAGAGCCTCCAGCCAGGGGCTGACCAAGTTTAGAAAGGATTCCACGCTCGCCTGGAACTCGCAGACCTGCAGCGAGCAGCTCGGGTTAGAGGGGAGGGGGCTGCTGACCAGGGGCTCACAGTCACAGGGTGGCCTGGCTGGAAAAGACCTTGAGGTCATCAAGCCCAGCCCAGCATCTCCCTGTGCACAACTGTCAGGCCAGGGCCCTAAGCTGCTCATCCAAATGTCTTTTAAAGCCTCCAGGCATGGGGACTCCACCCCTGCCCTGGGCAGCCTGGGCCAGCACCCAGGTGAAGAAATTGTTCCTCATGTCCAACCTAATCCTCCCCTGGACCAACCTGAAGCTGTTTCCTCTTGTCCTGTCACTTGTTCCTGGGGGAAGAGACCAACCCCCACCTGCCTCCCTCTCTGTCAGGGAGCTGCAGAGAGCAATGAGGTCTCCCTCAGCCTCCTCTTCTCCAGGCTTCCCCAGCTCCCTCAGCTGCTCCTCCCCAGCCCTGGCCTCCAGACCCTTCAGCAGCTTCCTTGCCCTTCTCTGGACACTCTCCAGCCCCTCCATGTCCTTCCTGGAGTGAGGGGCCCAAAACTCAACACAAGTCACCAGGAGCCAGGGGAAAGAGCTGTAAAGGGGAGCCAAGATGCCACCTGGACCATGGTGAGAACTGTGGATGCTGGGGATGTGCAAAAACCTTCTGGGGGAGGGAGGTTGGCCCCAGGAGCACTTGGGGCAGCCCTGGGCTGGGGGCTGGCCCCAGGAGCACTTGGGGCAGCCCTGGGCTGGGGGCTGGCCCCAGGAGCACTTGGGGCAGCCCTGGGCTGGGGCTGGCCCCAGGAGCACTTGGGGCAGCCCTGGGCTGGGGGCTGGCCCCAGGAGCACTTGGGGCAGCCCTGGGCTGAGCACTGCTTCCACCCCTCCTTGCAGGAGAGTGAGAAAAGGGGGGAGGAAAGCCTCTAAAGCCATGTGGAGGATAAAAAGGACAGCTTGAAGGTGAACTTCTTCAGCCCCAGAGCTGCTCCTGCATCTGCCTAAAGCCCATTGTTCAGTTTTCCTGTCCTCAGTTCTGTCCCTGACCTCGTCTCACCTGAGGGTCCCTCAGAAACTGCTTCTTACCCTGCTTTACACAGGACCAGGTCTAGAGGAGGGAGACTGACCCTTTCATTGTGCCCCTGTGGGCATGGTCCAACGAGCCCAGGCAAAGCATAGTCCTGTGGGTGAGCTGAGCTGAACAGCATTGACCAGAGAGCAAGGTGCAGAGCTGTGCCCCCAACCACAACACTCTCTGTCCTGCTCTACCCCTCCAAAACATCTTTCATGGAGACTCCAGCCCCTGCTTCTCAAGGGCTCCAGCCCCACCTCATCCAGGGCTCCAGCCCCTGCTTCTCGAAGGCTCCAGCCCCCCCTCATCCAGGGCTCCAGCCCCTGCTTCTCGAGGGCTCCAGCCTCCCTCATCCAGGGCTCCAGCCCCACCACATCCAGGGCTCCAGCCCCTGCTCATGGAGGGCTCCAGCCCCCCCTCATCCAGGGCTCCAGCCTCACCTCATCCAGGGCTCCAGCCCCTGCTTCTCGAGGGCTCCAGCCTCCCTCATCCAGGGCTCCAGCCCCACCACATCCAGGGCTCCAGCCCCTGCTCATGGAGGGCTCCAGCCCCCCCTCATCCAGGGCTCCAGCCTCACCTCATCCAGGGCTCCAGCCCCTGCTTCTCAAGGGCTCCAGCCCCCCCCATCCAGGGCTCCAGCTCCTGCTTCTCGAGGGCTCCAGCCCCACCTCATCCAGGCCTCCAGCCCCCCCCCCATCCAGGCCTCCAGCCCCCCCCCATCCAGGCCTCCAGCCCCCCTCACTGAGGCCTCCAGCCCCGGCTCGGCGACTCACCACCAGGTTGCCGATGACCATGACCATCATGAAGACGATGAGGCACATGGTCTGGCCGGCCACCTCCATGCAGTCCCACATGGTCTCGATCCACTCCCCGCAGAGGATGCGGAAGACGATGAGGAAGGAGTGGAAGAAGTCGTTCATGTGCCAGCGGGGCAGGCTGCAGTCGGCGGAGATCTTGCAGACGCAGTCGAGGTAGCTCTTGCCGAAGAGCTGCATCCCCACCACCGCGAAGATGAAGACGATGATGGCCAGCACCAGGGTGAGGTTCCCCAGCGCCCCCACCGAGTTCCCGATGATCTTGATCAGCATGTTGAGCGTGGGCCAGGACTTGGCCAGCTTGAAAACCCTCAGCTGAGAGGAAGAGAAGAGAACAGAATCAGCGAGGCTGGGAAAGAGCTCAGAGATCATCAATCACAGAATCAATCAGGTGGGGAAAGAGCTCAGAGATCATCAATCATGGAATCAATCAGGTTGGGAAAGAGCTCAGAGATCGTCAATCATGGAATCAATCAGGTGGGGAAAGAGCTCAGAGATCATCAATCATGGAATCAATCAGGTTGGGAAAGAGCTCAGAGATCGTCAATCATGGAATCAGAATCAATCAGGTTGGGAAAGAGCTCAGAGAGCATCAATCATGGAATCAATCAGGTGGGGAAAGAGCTCAGAGATCGTCAATCATGGAATCAATCAGGTGGGGAAAGAGCTCAGAGATCGTCAGTCATGGAATCAATCAGGTTGGGAAAGAGCTCAGAGATCATCAATCATGGAATCAATCAGGTTGGGAAAGAGCTCAGAGATCGTCAATCATGGAATCAATCAGGTGGGGAAAGAGCTCAGAGATCGTCAATCATGGAATCAATCAGGTGGGGAAAGAGCTCAGAGATCGTCAATCATGGAATCAATCAGGTGGGGAAAGAGCTCAGAGATCGTCAATCATGGAATCAATCAGGTTGGGAAAGAGCTGAGAGATCATCAATCACGGAATCAATCAGGTGGGGAAAGAGCTCAGAGATCGTCAATCATGGAATCATAGAATCAATCAGGTTGGGAAAGAGCTGAGAGATCATCAATCACGGAATCAATCAGGTGGGGAAAGAGCTCAGAGATCGTCAATCATGGAATCAATCAGGTGGGGAAAGAGCTCAGAGATCGTCAATCATGGAATCAATCAGGTGGGGAAAGAGCTCAGAGACCGTCAATCATGGAATCAATCAGGTGGGGAAAGAGCTCAGAGATCGTCAATCATGGAATCAATCAGGTGGGGAAAGAGCTCAGAGATCGTCAATCATGGAATCAGAATCAATCAGGTGGGGAAAGAGCTCAGAGATCGTCAATCATGGAATCAATCAGGTGGGGAAAGAGCTCAGAGATCGTCAATCATGGAATCAATCAGGTGGGGAAAGAGCTCAGAGATCGTCAATCATGGAATCAATCAGGTGGGGAAAGAGCCCATAGATCATCAATCATGGAATCAATCAGGTTGGGAAAGAGCTCAGAGATCGTCAATCATGGAATCATAGAATCAATCAGATTGGGAAAGAGCTGAGAGATCATCAATCACGGAATCAATCAGGTGGGGAAAGAGCTCAGAGATCATCAATCATGGAATCATGGAATCAATCAGGTTGGGAAAGAGCTCAGAGATCGTCAATCATGGAATCAATCAGGTGGGGAAAGAGCTCAGAGATCATCACTCATGGAATTAATCAGGTGGGGAAAGAGCTCAGAGATCGTCAATCATGGAATCATAGAATCAATCAGGTTGGGAAAGAGCTGAGAGATCATCAATCATGGAATCAATCAGCTTGGGGAAAGAGCCCAGAGATCGTCAATCATGGAATCAATCAGGTGGGGAAAGAGCCCATAGATCATCAATCATGGAATCATAGAATCAATCAGGTTGGGAAAGAGCTGAGAGATCATCAATCACGGAATCAATCAGGTGGGGAAAGAGCTCAGAGATCGTCAATCATGGAATCAATCAGGTGGGGAAAGAGCTCAGAGATCGTCAATCATGGAATCAATCAGCTTGGGAAAGAGCTCAGAGATCATCAATCATGGAATCATAGAATCAGTCAGGTTGGGAAAGAGCTCAGAGATCATCAATCATGGAATCATAGAATCAATCAGGTTGGGAAAGAGCTGAGAGATCGTCAATCACGGAATCAATCAGGTGGGGAAAGAGCTCAGAGATCATCAATCATGGAATTATAGAATCAATCAGGTTGGGAAAGAGCTCAGAGATCGTCAATTATGGAATCCATCAGGTGGGGAAAGAGCTCAGAGCTCATCAAGTCCAAGCTGTCACCCAACACCTCCTGACAACTGAACCATGGCTCCCAGTGCCACATCCAATCCCCTCTTGAACACCTCCAGGGATGGGGACTCCACCACCTCCCTGGGCAGCAGCCAGCCTCTGGGTACTCACCCTTTATGAACATCAATGAGGTCACCTCTCAGGCTCCTCTGCTCCAAGCTAAAGAGCTCTCAGCTCCCTCAGTCTCTCCTCCTAAGGAGGATGTTCCACTGCCCTTACGTCTCGCTTGTACTGAGGGGCCCAAACCCGACCACAACACCCAAGGTGTGGCCTCACCGTTGGACTCCAGAGGAACCATCACCTCCCTGCTCCTCATCCCACAAACACCTCCCTGAAACTCTGAGCTGCTCCCTCAGTGCTGTCTTCAACAGGGCACAAGCTGAACAAGGCCCTCTCCACCCAGGTGGCACTGGGATGCCAGCCCCCCAGGCACACCTCCCCCCCGGGCACCTACCAGGCGGAAGGAGCGCAGCACGGAGAGGCCTTGCACGTTGGCCAGGCCCAGCTCCACCAGGCTGAGGGTGACGATGATGCTGTCAAAGACGTTCCAGCCCTGCTGGAAGTACTCGTAGGGGTCCAGAGCAATGAGCTTCAGGACCATCTCTGCTGTGAAGATCCCTGTGAAGACCTGTGGGAAGCAGCAGCCTGTCAGGTGCACAGGGCCACAGAGTGGTGGGGGCTGGAAAAGCTCTCTGAGGTCACCCAGTCCAACCTGCAGCCCAGCACCACCAGGGCCACCAAACCGTGGCCCCAAGTGCCATGGCCACAGCTTGCTGGAACACCTCCAGGGCTGGGGACTCCACCACCTCCCTGGGCAGCCTGTGCCCCAGCCCCCACCTGAGCACTCTTGTAGCAAAGAAATTTTCCCTCATCCCTAGCCTCAGCCTCCTCTGGCACAATTTCAGGCCATTTCCTCTCCTTCCCCCTGATGAGGGGATGAGGCCAGGGGGAGGGGATCCTGCTGAGTGCTGACATCCAACCTGGGACTCTGCTGCCCACAGGGTGAAGCCAAGGAAAGCCCAGAGGAGGACCAAACCCATGAGGTAAAGCTCCATTGGTTACAGAGTCATGGAATGGTTTTGGTTGGAAGAGGCTTTTCAGGTCATTGAGTCCAACCCTGAACCCAGCACTGCCAGGGCACCACCACCCCATGGCCCTCAGCACCACGTCTCCAGGGCTTTGGAACCCCTCCAGCTATGGGGACTCCACCACTGCCCTGGGCAGCCTGGGCCAGGCCTTGGCAACCCTTCTGGGGAAACAACTGTGCCTCATGCCCAACCTAAACCTCCCCTGGGGCAACTTGAGGCTGCTTCCCTTGTCCTGTCACTTGCTCCTGGGAGCAGAGCCCAACCCCCAGCTGGCCCCAGCCTCCTTTCAGGGAGCTGTGGAGAGCAATGAGGTCTCCTCTCAGCCTCCTCTTCTCCAGGCTCAGCACCCCCAGCTCCCTCAGCTGCTCCTCCCCAGCCCTGCTCTCAGCCCTTCCCCAGCTCTGTTGCCCTTTCCCTGTAAGCCAGTGCTGGGCTCTGGGGTGGGTATCACCTCTCCTGTGCTGTATTCCCAAGGAGTTTTATCCCCTTAGGCCCAGACCCAGCTGGGAGCAGCTCTGCAGCTGCTGCCCAGTGTGGTTTGTGAAGCCAGGCTGGGAGTGCTGCTGGCTGATTGCTTCTGGAGGGCCACAGGGCTGTGTGTTGGCAGGTGGCAATTAAACCCACGTTGTGTTGGCAGCGGGACCCCCTTTGAAGGGCTGCTGGATCAGAGAGATTCCCAGCAGTGGGAGCTGGGCTGCTCCTGGGAAGCCCCTGCCCCTGCCTGAGCCCTGTGGAAGCTGATCCAGGGTTCACACATTGCTCTTTGCCTGGGACTACAACGGCTCAGTGTTGTCACATTAGCCTGGCATGGGATCAGCAATGTGACAATTATCATCCCTGAAGCCATTCCCTGACACAGCAGCTGCAGGGGTGGCCTGCTGACAGATTGTGCCCTGGGTGTGGATCCTGCTGGGATGCACAGGTCCACACCTCCAGCCTGCAGGGAGGAGAGGCTGCAGGGACCCTTCTGCAGCAGCAGCAGCAGCAGCCAAGGGGATGCTCCTCAATGTGTCACTTTGCATTCCAGCCCACAAATGTCCTCTTTTCTGCTCCTGATATCTGATCCCAGCTCTTTACAGCCCAGATATAGAATCCCAGCCTGGTGGGGGTAGGAAGGGACCTCTGGAGATCGTTAAGATCTTCCAGCCTGCAGCAAGTGCAGCAGCTTGCAGCCCTGGCACTGGTAGGGGATGTGGCCATGGAGCAGTGGGAGCTGTTTCTCCTGCTTTCATCCCTTCCTGGCCTTTCACCAGCAAATCCCAGCATGGCAGGACATGGGCATTCCTCTGTATGACATGCTGAGGCAGCAGCCAGCTGGGATGAGTGCTGTGGGCTGGGTGCTGTGGGCTGGGTGCTGTGCACCAAATCCTGCTGCTCCCTGGTCACAGCTCCTTGCAAAGGTGCAGCCGAGCCTCTGTCGTCGCTGGCTTCCTTTGGAGAGCCAAACCACAGACACTGAATCCCAGCATGCTGGGGGGCTGGGAAGGACCTCTGGAGATCCTCCAGTCCAACCCCCTGCTGAAGCAGGGCACCCACAGCAGCTTGCCCAGGAGCACAATGCCCAGGGGGGGTTGGAAGCTCTCCACACAAGGAGACTCCACAGCCTCTCTGGGCAGCCTGCTCCAGGCCTCCAGCACCCTCACACCAAAGAAGTTTCTCCTCCTGCTCAGATGGAACCTCCTGGGTGCCAGTTTGTGCCCCTTGGCCTGTCCTGGGGAACCTCTGAGAATCTCTTGGCCCCCAAATCCCCCCCAAGCCCTTGGGCACTGGGCTCTACTGCTGGCTGCAGGGGAAGCTGGAGCTGGCTGCGGGGGGGAGCTGGAGCCGGCTGCGGGGGGGAGCTGGAGCCGGCTGCGGGGGGGAGGCGGAGCCGGCTGCGGGGGGGAGCTGGAGCCGGCTGCGGGGGGCACAGAGAGCCCCAGCAGGTGCTGGAGCAGGGCAAGGTGGCAGGAGAGGAGCCACTGGGCTGAGCCATCACTCACTGCCCAGAGCTCTCAGGAGCCTCCTGGACTTGCCCCAGCAGCAGAGGAAATCCAGCTGGAAGCCACTGGCTGTGAGCAGGAGCAGCCATGGCTGCCTGGCAAAGGCAGGGATGAAACCAGGGCAGCCTGGATTTGCTGGGAGTTGGCTGGGAAAGGTTGTGATGATGATGATCAATACTAATAATATTGATAATTAATATGTCGATTAGCAATAATTTATTAATAGTGAACTAAATAGTATTAGGAAGAAACAGTGACAATGTTAATAATGATGATAATAGTGGCAATAATGATGATTATCATCATCATTGTTATTATCATGATGATAATTATTATCATCATTATCATGATAATAACGAAAGTAATAGAGGAAATGCTAATAATAAAAATAATAATGAAAATAATAATGAAAATAATGATAATAAGAAAAATAGTGACAAGAAAAGTAATGATGAAAATAACATTAGAAAATAATGATAAAAAGGAGGGGGGCAAGAGGAGGGGGGCAAGAGGAGGGGGGCAAGAGGAGAAAAAGAAAAATGAGGAAAAGAGAGGAAAATAAAAATAGTGATAATAAGATAAATAATGATGAACAGAATGAAAAT
The DNA here is from genome assembly GCA_015227895.2 of Colaptes auratus. Classification (NCBI taxonomy): domain Eukaryota; kingdom Metazoa; phylum Chordata; class Aves; order Piciformes; family Picidae; genus Colaptes; species Colaptes auratus. The sequence continues at coordinate 3,142,690 of JAAWVA010000042.1, read as the reverse complement.
AATAATAATAAAATAAAAAAGAATGAAAAGAATGAAAATAATAATGAAAACATTATAATGATTATAATAATCATAATAATGATGTTAATAATAAGAAAATTAGTGATAATAATAAAAATTAATAAAACCAACTATGTTGATGAAAATAATTATGATAATGATAATAATAATGTTAATAATTATAATAAGAAAAATGATTAAAATAATAATGAAAATAATAAAAAATAATGAAAATTATAATGAAATGGATAATGAAAATAATAATATGATAATGGTTTTAATAATGATAATAAAAATAGTGATAATAAAAAGCAATAAAAATAATAACAATAATGATGAAAATGACAATGAAAATGACAATAATAATGTTAATAATGATGTTAATAATTGTAATAATGAAAATAATGATTAAAATAATAATGAAATTAACAATGATACTAATAATGATACTAATACACTACTAATACTCTTTAACACTCTGCTGGCGCTGTTGTCCCCATCTCCAAGGGGACCTCTTTGCTCCCAGCATCTGACCTGGGCCCTGCTCTGCCATGTGGCCACCCAGCACTGTGAGGACGCCGTGGTGCCAGTCAAGGCTGGCACCAGCCTGTGCCTGACCCTGAGCTGTATTGCAGGGGATGGCTCAGAGCAGCTCTGCAGGCTCATGGTTATGTTAGGATAGGATAGGATAGGATAGGATAGGATAGGATGAGACCTTTAAGATCACCAAGTCCAACCTCTCACCCAACACCATCTGATCAACTCAACCATGGCACCAAGCATCCCATCCAGGCTCTTCCTAAACCCCTCCAGGGATGGGGACTCCACCACCTCCCTGGGCAGCATATTCCAACAGCCAATCACTCTTTCTATGAAGAACTTCTTCCTAACCTCCAGCCTAAACCTCCCCTGGCACAGCTTGAGACTGTGTCCTCTTGTTCTGGTGCTGGCTGGCAGGGCCAAGGTGCACCAAGTAAGGCAGAGGCTGCAGCAGGAAGGGGAGCAGGAGGTGATGGATCCCCACCCCCACATCCCTTTCCCTGATCTGAGCCATCCTGGAGTCCAACCCATGTTGGGGGTGCTGTGATCCCTGCTCTCAGCAGCGGGGACCCGTTTCCAGGCTGCTCAGGTGACAGGGGGGCAGCAGAGGGCACCTGCCCCCCGGGGTGGCTGGCAGTGGGGGAGCAGGGGAGGGATGCCCAGAGCTGCCTACCAGGTTGCCCACGGTCAGCACGTTCTCAAACTCCTCCGTCATGGGGTAATGCTCCATGGCCATGAAGACTGTGTTGAGCACGATGCAGATGGTGATGCCCAGGTCCACGAAGGGGTCCATCACCACCAGCTTGACAAACTCTTTCAGCTTGACCCATGGGGCACAGCAGTTCCAGACCAGGAAGGTGTGGGCAAATCTGTACCACCAGGGTGGGCACTTCTGGTGAGCTTCCTCCAGCTCTGAGGGCAGGAAAGAAAAGATGCCCTCAGGGCAGGCTCATTCCGGCCTTCCCTGGCAGGGCCAAGTGCTAACCTGCTCCAAGAGACCTCTCCTGAAGCCCTGTGCCAGCCCTAGAGCATCTGTGGCTTTAATATGGGGGGCTAGAAGGAGCCTTCCCATGGCCAAGAACAGGGACCTCACCCCCCAAAGCGGATCAGCCAGGGAACTGGGGGTCCAATCCTGCTCTCAGCACCTGGGCAGGAGTTGAGGCGTCCCTGCCATGCTGAGGTTGCAGGGACACCCAAGGGCACTGCTCTGGGGCAGCCAGACGGTTTGGTGCCTGTTCTCAGGGAGGACAGGGATGAGACTCATGGAGTGGTTTGGGTTGGAAGGGACCTTTCAAGGCCATCTCGTCCAACCCCCCCTGCAGTCTGCAGGGACTCCTTCAGCTGCAGCAGGTTGCTCAGAGCTCCAAACAACCTGACCTGGGAGGGTTCCAGAAGTGGGGCAGCTCCCACCCTTTGCTGAGTCTGAGGTGCTCTCTGCTGAGCTGAGACAGCAGCTCCTGGGTTGCCACTCAGCAGCTCTCTGTCGACTCTGGAGCCTGCTCCAGCTGCCTGCAACCCCATCTGTTGGCTTCAGATGGTGAACTGCTGCCTCCAGGCACCACCCCAGAGAGCTGGGCTGCAAAGCCTTGCTTGAAGCTCACTGCACTGACCCCACAAAGAGACCCCAAACCCAGAGCCATCCTTTGCATGGGACTGGGGATCTGGAGCAGCTGTTATCAGTGCTGAGCACCTCACCAGCACCACAGCCCCTGGGCTGACCCGGCCAGCACACACAGCCCAGAGCCATCCCTTGCATGGGACTGGGGATCTGGAGCAGCTGTTATCAGTGCTGAGCACCTCACCAGCACCACAGCCCCTGAGCTGACCCAGCCAGCACAGCCCAGAGCCATCCCTTGCATGGGGCTGGGGATCTGGGGCAGCTGTTATCAGTGCTGAGCACCTCACCAGCACCACAGCCCCTGGGCTGACCCAGCCAGCACACACAGCCCAGAGCCATCCCTTGCATGGGGCTGGGGATCTGGGGCAGCTGTTATCAGTGCTGAGTGCTGAGCACCTCACCAGCACCACAGCCCCTGAGCTGACCCAGCCAGCACACACAGCCCTCACCCAGGACCTACCTTCCACAGCGTTGGAGATGACACTGATGGCACTCCCCACTCTGTTCTCAAGGCCTGGCCCATCTTGATTGCCCACAGCGAGGTGGTTGTGGTCTGATTTCTCTGCCTCACAGGTTGGGTTGAACTAGGAGGAGAGGAATCACAAAGTCATTTGGCTTGGAAGAGACCTCTGAGAGCATCAGCTCCGGGTGGATGAACGCAGAGTGCTGCAGGCTCCTCTGTGCACTCAGAGGCAGAGCCAGGGCATGGGCTGGAGAGACCTTGGGGTACATCAGGGGACCTGCTGGTGGGTCTGCTCCTAAAGCCTTTCTGCAGCCCACTACAAGGTGGGCACAGGGCTGTCCCTGCAGCAGGGTTGTTGGGGTGGACAGGGCCAGAGCCAGGCACCTACCTTGATCACTGTAGCAGACCTCTCCAGCTTGATCTTGGGGATCACTTGCCCGTTGCAGTCCTTTGCCTTGTCCTGCTCACTGTTGAGGTCTGAGTCGTGCTGCTCCTCAGGAGCCACGCTGCTGGGCAGGGAACTGCTGCTGGGCAGGGAACTGCTGCTGGATCTCCTCTCCTGCAACTGCAGCAGCCCCAGGCCCCATCAGCTGCCTGCCCACAGCCACCGGCAGCTGCCCACAGTCGCTGCAGGGCACCAGGCTGTGGAGGGGCTGAGTCAAGCCCCAGGACCTCCTGAGCAGGACTTTGTGAGCCCCACATCTGCTGCTGCAGGACCTGGGCAGCAAACTGAGCCCCTCATGAGCAACAGGGGGTGGGGGGTAAATTTGCAGTAGCTAAGCAGAAGCTGCCAACCTTTCCTTCTGACTTCCACCCTCCCATAAGAAGATCTCCCTGCCCCTGTTGTCCACCCTGCTGGGCATCAGCCCAGGACAGGGCTGGCAGCTCATGGTGCCTACTCATGTCCAGCTTTTCACCCACCAGCACCCCAAAGTCCTTCTCCACAGGTCTGCTCTCCAGCCCTTCACCCCCAGAGCCTGGACTGATACCAGGGATTGTCCCAAGCCAGCTGCAGAACCTTGTGTTTGGCCTCGTTGGCCTCTGCTCCTCCTCGTGGCCCTTCTCTGGACACCTTCCAGCCCCTCCAGAGCCTTCCTGGCACAGAGGCTCCAGAGCTGGACCCAGAGCTCCAGCTGTGGTCTCAGCAGAGTGAAGCAGAGGGGCAGAATCCCCTCCCTGGCCCTGCTGGCCACACTTCTCTTGCTGCAGCCCAGGCTCTGCCTGGCTCTCTGGGCTGCAAGTGCTCCCTGCTGGCTCCTGCTGAGCTTCTCCTCCCCTAGCACCCCCAAGGCCTTTCCTTTGGGGGCTGCTCTGCAGCCAGTCCCTGCCCAGCCTGGATCAGTGCCTGGGATTGCCCCAGTGCAGACGCAGGACCTTGCCCTTGGCCTTGTTGACCCTCCCGAGGTTGTCCTGGGCTCAGCTCTGCAGCCTGCCCAGGTCCCTCTGGATGGATCCCATGCCTCAGGGGTGTCACCTGCACCACTCAGCTTGGTGTCATCTGCGAACCTGCTGAGGCCCTTCTATGCTTTGATGAACTGAGATCAGGCAGCTGCAGAGACCACCTGCTCCACCAGCAGCTCTGCCTGCAGCCTCTCTGCACAGCTGCAGGGGTGCTGGGGGCAGCCGTGAGGCCAGACCCCCACAGTTCCAGCATCTTAGAATCATTAAGGTTGGGAAATGGTCTCGAGCTCCTCAAGTCCAGCACTGCCATGACCACTGAACCACATCCCACCTGTGCTTGGAGCACCTCCAGGGATGGTGGCTCCATCACCTGCCTGTGCAGCCTGTTCCAACATCCCACCCCTCTTGCAGCGCTCAGGCAATGTCCTTCAGCTCCTGCAAGGACACCAAGAGCTCCCTGGGTCAGATGCAAGGTCTCTCAAGCCCTCTCCTCTGTCCCCAGTGCTGGCCAAGGGCTGATGTTCTGCTGCTGTATTGAGCTTTGTGCCACTGCCCTTTCCCTCCCAAGTACTTCCTGTGTGCCCTGCTGACAAGCAGCCCCTGGGGGCTCTCTGCCAGCTTTCCTGCTCCTGAGGAACGGCAGGGAGATGGTTTGCTGGTTCTGGAGCCCTCTGCACCTCCCTTCTCACCTCACTCAATACCACACCTCTGGGCTTTTCACCTCTCTGCTTCTTCCCACGGCTCCCTGAGCTGGATGTTGGATGTGGGAATTCAATGTTACAGTCTCACCAAGGTTGGAAGAGACCTCAAAGATCATCGAGTCCAACCTGGCACCACAGACCTCATGACCAGACCATAGCACCAAGTACCACATCCAATCCCCTCCTGAACACCTCCAGGGATGGGGACTCCACCACCTCCCTGGGCAGCACATCCCAATGGTGAATTCCCACCCGAGAGGACAGCTCAGCTCCTTGGGTCAGCTGTGACACCCCTCCCCAGTCACTCAGCTGTGAGTAGCAGTTATCCAGTGAGGGTAGGGAAACACTGGGGCAGGCTGCTCAGAGGGGTGCTGGAGGGCCCATCCCTGGAGACATTCAAGGTCAGACTTGCTGGGGCCCTGAGCAGCCTGCTCAGGTTGGAGGTGTCCCTGCTGACTGCAGGGGGTTGGACAAGGTCACCTTTGAGAGTCCCTTCCCACCAAGCCCATGCTAGGAGTCTGTCTTTGCTCACCATGGAGCTGGCTCTTGGCCATCACCTCAACTGAGGCACCACCACGCTTAGAGGATCACAGAAGTGCTTGGCCTGGATAAGCTCTCTGAGGTCACCCAGTCCAAGCAGCAGCCCAGCACCACCAGGGCCATCAAACCATGGCCCCAGGGGCCATGGCCACAGCTTTCTGGCCCCCACCACCTCCCTGGGCAGCCTGTGCCAACCCCTGACCACTCCTGCAGTGAAGAAATCTTTCCTCATCTCCAGCCTAACCTGCCCCTGGCACAGCTCCAGGCCAGCTCCTCTTCTCCTGTCATTAGTTCCCTGCCAGAAGAGGCCAACACCATCTCACCACAACCTGCTTTCTCCTCTTACCCTTTTCTAGGCTGCTGCCCTCAGGCCAGCTCACCCATGGGTGCTGAGTGCAGCAGTGGAGCTTCCTCCTGCAGAGCTGAGGTGCTGCCTCCCAGCCTGCTGCAGCAAGTGGGGCACCTCCTGCTCTGCTGGGCCTCACCCTCTCCTTGCTGGCCAGGTGCTGCTGGGACCAAGGCAACCTGGAGCTCCCCTGGCACAGTTTCAGGCCATTTCCTCTCCTTCTATCACCTGATCCAAGGGAGAAGAGACCAACCCCACCTCACCTCACCCTCCTCTCAGGGAGCTGTAGAGAGCAATGAGCTCTCCCCTCAGCCCCCTCTTCTCCAGGCTGAACACCCCCAGCTCCCTGACCCAAGGGCAGCTTGTTGCTGCCTCCTCTCTTTCCCCACCATTTCCGACCCCCCTGGTGTTGGCCTCTGCCCTTTCCACCAACCATCCTCTCTTGCTCCTCTTGCTGCTTCTTCAGCTGCTCCATGAGCTGCTGGAACTCCTCCTCCTTCTGCTGCTCCTCCAGCATTGTGGCATCATTTTGTTCTGCATAAGCCATGGCCACCACTGCCAGGATGAGGTTGATGAGGTAGAAGGAGCCAAGAAATATAACCACCACGAAGAAGATCATGTAGGTCTTGCCTGCTGCTCGCAGTGTCTGTGGGGAGAGGAGACACCACCTCAGCAGGGCACCACCTGGGGCACCTTCCCAAAGCTCTCTTCCCCCAGGGCACCTTCCCAGTCCGGAGCAGGAGCTCCCCAGCCCCTTCCCAGTCCGGGGCAGGAGCTCCCCAGCCCCTTTCCAGGTGTGATAGGAGCTCCCCAGCTGCTTCCCATTTGGAGCAGAAGCTCCCCAGCTGCTCCCCAGCCCCTTCCCAGTCTGGGGCAGGAGCTCCCCAGCCCCTTTCCAGGTGTGATAGGAGCTCCCCAGCTGCTTCCCATTTGGAGCAGAAGCTCCCCAGCTGCTCCCCAGCCCCTTCCCAGTCTGGGGCAGGAGCTCCCCAGCCCCTTTCCAGGTGTGATAGGAGCTCCCCAGCTGCTTCCCATTTGGAGCAGAATCTCCCCAGCTACTTCCCAGTTGGAGCAGAAGCTCTCCAACACCTTCCCATCTGGGGTAGGAGCTCCCCAGCTGCTTCCCATTTGGAGCAGGAGCTCCCCAGCTGCTTCCCAATTGGGGCAGGAGCTCCCCGGCCCCTTCCCAGTTGGGGCAGGAGCTCCCCAGCCCCTTCCCAGCCCGGGGCAGGAGCTCAGTGTTTTGCTCCCACCTTCCCCCAAGGGCTGCTCATTGCCCACTTGAGGTCCTTGCAGTCCATTCCACTTGGGTTAGGACTTGTGGGATGCAGCCAGGAGCCTTGGCAGCCCCTTCCCAACCTGGTAGCCCGAGCATGTGTGGAGCTGGGAGCAATGTTCCACCAGGGACTTGTTTTGCTGTGGCAGGGGCTGCTGTCTCTGAGCCTCAACTCCTCAGGTCTCAGCCTTGGGCCAGGAGAGGTCATCTTCTGACTCTGGCTCCGGCCACAACCCTTCCCAGAGGCCAGCTGCAGCCTTTGGCAGCAGGCTTGCTTTTACCTGCACAGCCCCTGGCCCCAGGCCCACCTGGGGCTTCCTGGGGAGCACTCTGCACTGCTCCGCCTGGGGGCAGAGGGGGGGTGGGCTGCAGGGACCGAGCCCCCGCGCCGCTGACCCCGCTCAGAGCCAGGCAGCACAGCCCAGACTGGCAGCCAGGGCACTGTGCAGGCTGCCCTGGCGTGGGGCCAGCCTGGGGCAAGAGGAGCAGGGGCACAAGGGGCACAGAGGGCGCTGCCTACCAGCTGGAAGAGGTTCTCCCAGAAGTCCTGCGTCATGAGGCGGAAGAGGGCCAGGAAGGCCCAGCTGAAGGTGTCGTAGCTGGTGTAGCCATAGTTGGGGTTCCTCCCAGCCTTCATGCACTGGAACCCCTCGGGGCACTTCCTGCCAAAGGAGCCACGGGGGGCAGCTGCCCTCAGCGCCGGCACTGCCCCCCCTGCACCCACCCGCAGGCCTCCAGCCCTGCAGGTGCTGGGCTGCCTCAGCCCCCTCAGGCCTCCAGCCCTGCAGGTGCTGGGAGGCCTCAGCCCCCTCAGGCCTCCAGCCCTGCAGGTGCTGGGCTGCCTCAGCCCCCTCAGGCCTCCAGCCCTGCAGGTGCTGGGCTGCCTCAGCCCCCTCAGGCCTCCAGCCCTGCAGGTGCTGGGCTGCCTCAGCCCCCTCAGGCCTCCAGCCCTGCAGGTGCTGGGCTGCCTCAGCCCCCTCAGGCCTCCAGCCCTGCAGGTGCTGGGCTGCCTCAGCCCCCTCAGGCCTCCAGCCCTGCAGGTGCTGGGCTGCCTCAGCCCCCTCAGGCCTCCAGCCCTGCAGGTGCCCGGCTGCCTCAGCCCCCTCAGGCCTCCAGCCCTGCAGGTGCTGGGAGGCCTCAGCCCCCTCAGGCCTCCAGCACCCTCAGACCTCCAGCCCTGCAGGTGCTGGGATGCCTCAGCACCCTCAAACCTTCAGCACCCTCAAACCTCCAGCCCTGCAGGTGCTGGGAGGCCTCAGCACCCTCAGACCTTCAGCACCCTCAGGCCTCCAGCCCTGCAGGTGCTGAGGTGCTTCAGCAGAAGCTCCCCACCCAGGCTGACCCAGCTGCAATGTCTGGGCTGGTCCCCACCTTCCCCAAGGCTGATAGGATGCCCAGATCCCCCTCCTAACCTCCCCCCCCCCCCCCCCAACAGCATGATCCAGCTGGGATTCAGAGACTCACAGAGCCAGCCAGCTTGGAAGAGACCTCCAAGATCCTCAAGCCCAACCTATCACCAACCCTACCTAATCAACCAGACCATGGCACCAGGTGCCTCAGCCAGGCTCTTCCTAAACACCTCCAGGGACTCTACCCCCACCCCCTCCCTGGGCAGCCCCAAAGGGAATCCAAAGGGTAATCTCTCTGTGAAGAACTTTCTCCTCACCTCCAGCCTCAACCTCCCCCTGGCACAGCTTGAGACTGTGTCCTCTTGTTCTGGTACTGGCTGCCTGGCAGAAGAGACCAACCCCCACCTGGCTGCAACCTCCCTGCAGGCAGTTGCAGAGAGCAAGAAGGTCTCCCCTGAGCCTCCTCTTCTGCAGGCTAAGCAAGCCCAGCTCCCTCAGCCTCTCCTCCCAGGGCTGTGCTCCAGACCCCTCCCCAGCTTTCTTGCCCTTCTCTGGACACCTTCCAGCAGCTCAACAGCTTTCCTGAGCTGAGGTGCTTGCAGAGCCACCTTCCCAGCCCCAGTCTGGTCCCACCTCCTGGTCCCACAGTCTGCACTGGGTGTCTCATCCTCTCCCACCTCAGCTCCCACCCCTGTGAGCTCCACTCACCCAGCATCACTGCTGTTCCCACAGAGCAGGGCATCCAGAGCTCCCTCCAGAAAGTAGAAGTTGGCTTCACAGTTGGACAAAGAGCAAGAGAGAAGTCAATCAAGCAATCAATCAATCACCACCACAAACATTAACTTTTAGATCCCTGGCAGCTCCTCAGTGTCAGAGGAATCCCCTGAATCCCAGCAGTGGGCACTGGACCTCAGCAAGGCCTTTGACACCATCCCCCACAGCAAACTGCTGGCCAAGCTGTCAGCCCCTGGCTTGGACAGCAGCACTCTGAGCTGGGTTAGGAACTGGCTGGAGGCTGAGCCCAGAGAGTGGTGGTGAATGGTGCCACAGCCAGCTGGCAGCCAGGCACCAGTGCTGTGCCCCAGGGATCAGTGCTGGGCCCCATCCTCTTCAACATCTTTATTGATGATCTGGATGAGGGGATTGAGTCCATCAGCAGTAAATTTGCAGCTGACACCAAGCTGGGGGCAGGAGCTGACCTCACACCTCCCACTGCAGCAGGTTGCTCAGATGCTTCTCCTCCTGCCTGGCACTTGGTGCCCTGCCCAGCCCAGCTGCTGGCAGGGACATTGCTCTCACTTGCAGCAGAAGCCAAACTCCTGCATGGCAGATCCTGGCCAGCCTGGCACCCTCCAGCCCCAGCAGGGCCAGAGCCTGGCTGTGCAGAGGGCTGGGGCTGGGGCTGGTGGGGCCTGGCTGGAGGGGCTGGGCTTGGCCTTGGGCACATCTCTGCAGTGGGGCAGCACAGGCAGGGACAGCCAGAGGGGTGAGCTCCATCCCACCTCCCCTGAGGGCAGGAGGCTGTTCCCTGCCTCCCCCAGCAGCCTCCTGCTTCATGTGAGGCTGTGTGGAAGGAGTCTGCAAACACCTCCAGGCAGGAGGCTTCCACCCCCTGCCCTGGGCAACCTGTGCCAGTCTCCCACCATCCTCATGGGGGAGAACTTCTTCCTCACATCTAATCTCAATCTCCCCACTTCTAGTTCTGCTCCATCCCCCCCAGTCCTATCCCTCCCTGACACCCTCACAAGTCCCTCCCCAGCTTGCTTGCAGCCCCCTGCAGATCCTGGAAGGCCACAATGAGGTCTCCTGGGAGCCTTCTCCTCTCCAGCCTGCACAACCCCAACTCCTCAGCTGTGCTCACAGCAGAGCAGCTCCAGCCCTCTGCTCCTCCTCGTGGCCCTTCTCTGGACACCTTCCAGCCCCTCCAGAGCCTTCCTGGCACAGAGGCTCCAGACCTGGAGCCAGAGCTGCAGCTGTGGTCTCAGCAGAGTGGAGCAGAGGGGCAGAATCCCCTCCCCGGCTCTGCTGGCCACACTTCTGCTGCAGCCCAGGCTCTGCTTGGCTCTCTGGGCTGCAAGTGCTCCCTGCTGGCTCCTGCTGAGCTTCTTCTCCCCCAGCCCCCCCAAGGCCTTTCCTTTGGGGCTGCTCTGCTGCCAGTCCCTGCCCAGCCTGGATCAGTGCCTGGGATTGCCCTGCCCCAGCTGCAGGGCCTTGCCCTTGGCCTTGTTGACCCTCATGAGGCTGTCCTGGGCCCAGCTCTGCAGCCTGCCCAGGTCCCTCTGGATGGATCCTTCCCTCCAGCTGTCAGCAGCACCACACAGCTGGGTGTCAGCAACCCTGCTGAGGGAGCCTCAGTGCCACTGCCCATGGCACCATGATCCCTCCCTCCAGCTGTCTCTGGACACCTTCCAGCACCTCCAGATCCCTCCTGGAACAGAGGCTCCAGAACTGGGCAAAGTACTCCAGGTGTGGTCTCAGCAGAGTGGAGCAGGGGGGCAGGGGGCGGAAGGGCAGGGGGCAGAAGGGCAGGGGCTGGAGGGGCAAGGGGCGGAGGGCTGGAGAGGGGCAGGGGGCGGAAGGAGTAGGGGCTGGAGGGGCTGGAGGGGCAGGGGCCGGAAGGAGTAGGGGCTGGAGGGGCTGGAGGGGCAGGGGGCGGAAGGGCTGGAGACGGAGGGGGCTGGAGGCGGAGGGGGCGGAGGGGGTTGGAGGGGCAGGGGCTGGAGGGGACTGCAGGGGCAGGGGCTGCAGCAGCACTTACCTTCATCGTTGATGTAGGCCTCGAAGTCGAAGGTGCTGTTGTCGGTGAGGTTGGAGGTGAAGTTGGCGGCGAAGCCGTCGGTGAGGTTGGTGGCGCCGGCGCCGGGCGGGGCGGCGCTGGGCAGGGCGGCGCCGGGCAGGGCCGTGCCGGGCAGGGTGGCGTTGGGCAGGGAGGCGTTGGGCAGCTCCAGCAGGGGCTGGTCGAAGGGAGGCCACCGCACACACTTCTGCCGCAGGTTGCCCATGAAGAGCTGGAGGCCGATGAGGGCGAAGACGCTCAGGCAGAAGACGGTGAGGATCATCACGTCCGAGAGCTTCTTCACCGACTGGATCAGAGCCCCCACGATGGTCTTCAGCCCTAGGGCAGAGCAGTTCCTCTACCTGCTCACCTGCTGGCTGTGGAGAGCCTGCTCTGGCGTTCCCCAAGGGTGCTGGCTCTGGTGGCATCGCCCAGCTCAGCCCTCCTGCTGCCACCCTTGGAGCAGGGCCAGCCAAGCCTCCCCATGCCAACCTCAGCCTGGCTATCAGAAGGCAAAGCCCACCCCATGGGGTCTCAGGATGTTAGGAGCTGGAGATCATCCAGTCCAAGCCCCTGTGCTGGAGTTTATGTCCATTCCCCCTTTCCCTACCCCACCCTGGTGCCATCCATTCCTTTTCACTTTTGTTTTCCCCAATCTGACCTTTTTTGAGGGCCCAAAGCACCAGGGCAGCCCCACTTGCTGTGGCACACAGAGGAGCTGTTTGCCAGCCCAGCTGGAAGATGCTGAGCACTGCTCTGAGCTCCACAGAACCCTCTGTGGTCCAGCACCCACCACATGCTGCTGGCCCATGGGTGGTGGGGGAGCCCTGCTGGTCCCTCCAGCCTGGTCCCTTCAAGCTGGAGAAGGCTCAAGGTGCCCCAGTGAAGGTGACCAAGTGACATTTGCATTAGGCATGGGGATTGACTCATCTGTCCCCCCCAGCATGGCCATTTCCTCCCCAGGGGAGGTTCACCCACAGGTGCTCAGAGGGCTTTTCATAGAATCATAGAATCACCAAGGTTGGAAGAGGCCTCAGAGATCACTAAGTCCAGCCTATCATCCAACACCTCCTGACAACTCAACCATGGGACCAAGTGCCACATCCAATCCCCTCTTGAACACCTCCAGGGATGGGGACTCACCTCCTCTCCTGGGCAGCACATCCCGTGGCTAACAACTCTCTCTGGGAAGAACTTTTCTCCTCACCTCCAGCCTAAACCTCCGCCTGGCACAGGCTTGAGACTGTGTCCTCTTGTTTCTGCTGCTGCTTGCCTTGCAGAAGAGACCAACCCCCAGCTGGCTACAACCTCCCTGCAGGGAGTTGCAGAGAGCAAGAAGGTCTCCCCTGAGCCTCCTCTTCTGCAGGCTCAGCAACCCCAGCTCCCTCAGCCTCTCCTCACAGGGCTGTGCTCCAGACCCCTCCCCAGCTTTCTTGCCCTTCTCTGGACATCTTCAAGGCTCTCAATGTCCTCCTTAAATTGAGGGGCATGGAAGGTCTTCCCATCACCCATGGATGAGTGATGCTGGTGTTGAGCTTCCTCACGTGGAGGAGGTCTCCAGAGACACATCCAAAGATCCTGTGATGATCTGGAGCCCTGGCACCATGCCAGTGCTCCCCACCTACCATGTAGGTAACACTCTGCTCCCCAAGGGCTTGCCTCTGAGCATCACAGAGTGGCTCAGCTTGGAAGGGGCCTCAGAGATGATCTACTCCAACCTCCCAACCATGGGCAGGGACAGCTCTCAGCCAGACTCAGCTGCTCAAGGCCTCCTTGAGTCTGGCCTTGCACAGAGGAGGCAGCCACAATCTCCTTGGGCAGCCTGTTCCAGACTCTCACCACCCTGGTAGTGAAGAACTTCTTCCTCAGCTCCAGCCTGACCCTGCTCTGCCTCAGCTCCAAACCATTCCCCCTGGGCCTGGCTCCAGACACCCTCAGGAAAAGTTCCTCTGCAGCCTTCCTGCAGGATCCCTTCAGGTGCTGGCAGCAGCTCTGAGGTCCCCCTGGAGCCTTCTCTGCAGGCTGCACAGCCCCAGCTCCCTCAGCCTGTGCTCACAGCAGAGCTGCTCCAGCCCTGGGATCATCTTTGTGGCCTCCCCTGGACTCTCTCCAGCAGCTCTGTGTCCTTCCCCATGCTGGGGACACCAGAGCTGGAGGCAAGATTGGAGGTGAGGCCTGAGCAGAGCAGAGCCCAGGGGCAGAATCCCCTCTGCTGCCCTGCTGCCCACCCTGCTCTGGCTGCAGCCCAGCACACAGCTGCCTGCAGGGCTGCAGGAGGCCACTGCTGGCTCCTGGGGAGCTGCTCAGCACCCAGCACCCCCAAACATGCTGCTCTCAACCCGCTCTGCACCCAGCCTGGATTTGTGCCTGGGGTTGTCTGTGCTGGGAAACCACTGAGGAGAACCTTTCTTGCAGCAGCTTATTTTTGCAGCTGCTATTTCTGCAGAGCCTCTCAGGGCTGTGGTATTCCAGAAAGCAGCAGCTAAAAGCAATTTTTAGCCTGTTGGATGGAGGCAAGAAAAAAACCCAACCCCAAGCCCAAAGGCAACCCAAACCCCTCTCACTCAAAGATGAGCCCCCAAGATCTGGAACCTGCAAGGGCCACAGGAATTTATCCTCCACCAGAAAGGAGCCTTTGAAGGGCAGCCTCATGCTACTTCAAGAGCTTCCATGAACTTCCATGAGCAGCTGCTCCCAAAGGTACTGAAGTGGCACCAAAGTTGCCCAACAGCCCTCAGAGGGGGCTGAGAAAGTGGTCCCAGCACCACAGGCTGGATGCCTGGGGTGCTGGCAAGCCCTCACCACGTGGCTCTTGCACTAGTGCTCATTAAATATCTCAACCCCAGCACCACAGAGGGGTCAGCAGAGGGGTTCAGGCTGAGTTGCTGGCTCCAAGGACCAAGCAAAGCTTGGGTTAACCAAGCCCATAAGCACAAGGTGAGCACAAGTCCACTGAAGGCATCTCCAAGGAGCCCTGGAGACTCCATGCCCAGCTCCCTGGGGGCTTTCCCTGGCCAGCTGAGTGAGAGGAACTCATTTCCAGATGGAAAATCATCAGGATGTGACCTGGATAGGTTGCCCAGGGAGGTCGTGGATG
>JAAWVA010000042.1:3086045-3128083 GCA_015227895.2 Colaptes auratus | reverse complement strand
CAGGATCCTTTCAAACAGCTCCTTGCTGCCAAGCTGTGAGGCTGGGAGAGCCACCAAGCCAGCAGAGCAGCATTTCTCCTCTGCCTCAGGCTCCTAACATGCCAGGACATCCCCCACAGCTCCCCTCCCACCACCCTGCCAGGGCATGAGGCTGTGCCTGGAACAGAGGAGAGCTGAGGAGGGCTCCTGGGGGTACCAGCGAGGCCACAGCAGCAGCTCATCTGCACAGGGGCCTTAAGTGCAGCACAGTGAGGGCCATGGAATTGTTTGGGCTGGAAAAGCCCTCTGAGAGCATCCAGTCCAACCACCAGCCCAACCCCACCCTGGCCACCAAGCCATGGCCCCAAGTGCCACGGCCGCAGGTTTCCTGACTACCTCCAGGCGTGGGGACTCCACCACCCCCCTGGGCAGCCTGTGCCAGCCCCTGACCACTCTTGCAGCAAAGAATTGTTCCTAATCTCCAACCTAACCCTCCCCTGGCACCATTTCAGGCCATTGCCTCTGGTCCTAAGCCCTGGGTGCAGGAGGAGCACAAGCCCACAGCTGCAGCCTGCTCGTCCTCCAGCTCTCCAGCTCAGAGCCACAGCAGGGGCTTGGGCTGGTGGCAGCTGGAGCCCAAAGCACCCTCACCTCCCCCCAGCAAAGCTGCTAAACACAAAGCCTAGAGCTTGAGTCGCTCTCAGTCCAGAGCCCAGGGCCACAGGAACGCGGGGGAGCCCCAAAGCAACCCAAGTGCCCTGCCAGGGGCGGGGAAGCCCAGAGCCACCACCAGCGAGCGGAGCCCTGGCACGGCCCAGCCCCACCTTTGCTCAGCCTTCCTTTGAAGCAGCACATCCAGAGCCCGGCCTCGCTAATGAGCCCTTGCCACAGAGCAGGAGCCTCTCTCTCCCTCCTAACCACCCCCAGATGTTTCTCTCCTTTTGATCGTGCTGAACATCTGCGCAGCCCCCGGGGCCGAGCAGGGGCTGCGCCGCCCCCGCCAGGAGCGGCCAGCAGCACCTCTGCTCCCGCCAGGAGGCACAAGGCAAGGGCCCAGCTCCCTCCGGGTTTGTCAAGAACTCCTCCATGGCAGGCTGGGAGGAGAGGCAGCACCGAGCCCCACAGCCTCTGCGCGGCCGCAGGCTGCTCGCCGGCGCGGCCCCGGGGGGTGGGCGCTCGGGACCCCGCTGGCTGCCCTGCCGGGGCTGCTGGAGAGCTGAGCAGCCGCCACCAGCAGCTGTGAAAGCTTGCATGAGAACTTTGGGAACCCCCAGAACAGCTCTGAGGCTGCAAGCAGTCAGCTGCGGATCCCTAGGGGCACCGAGGAGCCGGGGGGAAGGCAGGTGGCTTTCGGGGAGGTCCAGGTCCCTGGGCGCTTCTCAAGCCCACACAGGAAACAGTGGCTGGTGGCACAGGGGCAGGGAGGTGCCACACAGGACAGTGCAGGACAGCACAGCCCCTTCCCTGCATGTGCTGAGCATAGAAGCATTTGGGTTGGAAAAGCCTTCTGAGAGCATCCAGTCCAACATCAACCCAACCCCACCGTGGCCACCAAACCCTGGCCCCAAGTGCCATGGCCACAGGTTGCTTGAACACCTCTAGGGCTGGGCACTCCACCACCTCCCTGGGCAGCCTGGGCCAGTCCCTGACCACTCTTGCAGCAAAGAAATTGTTCCTAATCTCCAACCTAACCCTCCCCTGGCACCATTTCAGGCCATTGCCTCTGGTCCTAAGCCCTGGGTGCAGGAGGAGCACAAGCCCACAGCCGCAGCCTGCTCGTCCTCCAGCTCTCCAGCTCAGAGCCACAGCAGGGGCTTGGGCTGGTGGCAGCTGGAGCCAAAGCACCCTCACCTCCCCCCAGCAAAGCTGCTAAACACAAAGCCTAGAGCTTGAGTCGCTCTCAGTCCAGAGCCCAGGGCCACAGGAACGCGGGGGAGCCCCAAAGCAACCCAAGTGCCCTGCCAGGGGCGGGGAAGCCCAGAGCCACCACCAGCGAGCGGAGCCCTGGCACGGCCCAGCCCCACCTTTGCTCAGCCTTCCTTTGAAGCAGCACATCCAGAGCCTGGCCTCGCTAATGAGCCCTTGCCACAGAGCAGGAGCCTCTCTCTCCCTCCTAACCACCCCCAGATGTTTCTCTCCTTTTGATCGTGCTGAACATCTGCGCAGCCCCCGGGGCCGAGCAGGGGCTGCGCCGCCCCCGCCAGGAGCGGCCAGCAGCACCTCTGCTCCCGCCAGGAGGCACAAGGCAAAGGGCCCAGCTCCCTCCGGGTTTGTCAAGAACTCCTCCATGGCAGGCTGGGAGGAGAGGCAGCACCGAGCCCCACAGCCTCTGCGCGGCCGCAGGCTGCTCGCCGGCGCGGCCCCGGGGGGTGGGCGCTCGGGACCCCGCTGGCTGCCCTGCCGGGGCTGCTGGAGAGCTGAGCAGCCGCCACCAGCAGCTGTGAAAGCTTGCATGAGAACTTTGGGAACCCCCAGAACAGCTCTGAGGCTGCAAGCAGTCAGCTGCGGATCCCTAGGGGCACCGAGGAGCCGGGGGGAAGGCAGGTGGCTTTCGGGGAGGTCCAGGTCCCTGGGCGCTTCTCAAGCCCACACAGGAAACAGTGGTTGGTGGCACAGGGGCAGGGAGGTGCCACACAGGACAGTGCAGGACAGCACAGCCCCTTCCCTGCATGTGCTGAGCATAGAAGCATTTGGGTTGGAAAAGCCTTCTGAGAGCATCCAGTCCAACATCAACCCAACCCCACCGTGGCCACCAAACCCTGGCCCCAAGTGCCATGGCCACAGGTTGCTTGAACACCTCTAGGGCTGGGCACTCCACCACCTCCCTGGGCAGCCTGGGCCAGTCCCTGACCACTCTTGCAGCAAAGAAATTGTTCCTAATCTCCAACCTAGCCCTCCCCTGGCACCATTTCAGGCCATTGCCTCTCCTCCTTTCACCTGATCCTAGGGAGAAGAGACCAACCCCCACAGCTTGCTTGGGCTGGGAGACAACAGGGCCACGACCACCTCCTGTCCTTCAGCCAGGGCTGCTCTCACCACCACCACCATGCCCCCTGAGGTCTCCCTGACCTCCCTCTGCCTCTCCACTGGGCACATTTCTGAGCCCTCCTTGAAATCAGGGGTTTGGAGGCTGGCTGAACGTGGCTGAGAGAGCCTCTGCGAGCTCCACATCAGCCACAGCACCTTGTGCAAGGTCTCTGTGGTGTCCCTCTGCCCTGCAGAGGGCAAGAGAACGCTTGGCTGCAAGAGAGAGGAGACAACTCAGCCAGCAGGGAGAGGCTCAGTGCAAGCATGAACAGATCTGTCATACTTAAGACTCCTCCACAAACATCTGAGAACCATCAGCCACAGCTAAGCTGCTGGGGGAGCGAGTTCCAGCCCATCAGGGCCCCGTGTTTGATCACTTGGACAAGCCAAAAAGGGAAGGCAGATTCCTGCACATGGATGCTGGGCTCCCCCCCCCGCCCCCCCCGCCTTCAGTTCACCCTCAGGATTTGCAAACTGCTAATGGAGAAAGCCTCTCAGCAAAGCAGGGCCAGGCTCTGCCTTGTGTTCCAGCAGCAACTGCCTCCCTGTGCTGAGGGCCAGGACACCCTCAGCTCCCCAAAGCTCCCCTAAGGGTGGCACAGCCTCGGAGCAGCCCCAGCAGGGTGAATCCTGCCCCCAGCCCTGCAAAGGAGCAGGATGCAAGAGGGCTCCAACTCAGGAAATTTTATTAGACCAGCTCCAGCCACATCGACCTTCCTCAGCTCCTTCCTGTCCCACCCCCCTCTGCCTGTCCAGCCCTCTTCGCCCAGGGCACTGCTGCTGCCTCGGTCCCTGCTGGGCACTGCCTCAGCCTCCCCTTTTCCTGCCCCACCGCCCCTGCCATGGGGGGGACAAAGGGCAAACCTTGCAAGCTCAGCTCCGAGGAAGAAGCTGGCCCTGGTCCAGCCTTCCCCACAGCCAGGGAGCAGAGCTGTTTGGCCAGGGGACAGCAAACAGCTTGTGGCTGGTGGCTGCCAGAGCCGGGGGAGCCGGGGGGCTGCGGTCGAGGGGTTCATCCCAGGTCAGCGCGCGGGCCACTGGCGGCGGGGGAGAGCTCTGCCGAGAGGCAGCTTCAGCTGCATCCATCACAGGAACCTCCCTGCCTGCCTGCCAAAGGCTCCTTCTGGAGGAAGGGCAGGCCAGGAATGGGAGGCTGGTAGCAGAAAGCAGGGGAGTGATAAATCACGGGGGGGCTGAAGAGCGAGCCTGAAGCGAAGCAGCGCTTCAGAACGCAGCTCAGAGCCTCTCCTCATCTGCCTTCCAGGGCTGCAGCGCTTCCCTGCACCTCCCTGACGTGGGGGAAAGGCTCTTCCCAGCCCGTGTCCTGTTTTGCTCCAGCCCAGCTCTGTACACCCCAAGGGCCAGGCAGCAGGAGCTCACTCCTGTCCTCGCCCAGGGCATTGGGAGCAGAGCCCTGGACCGGGGCCAGGCAAGGAGAGCTCTTCCTGCAAGTTCCTCCCCGTGTGTCCCAACAGCAGGGCTTCCCAGCAGGATGAGCTCTTCCAGGCTCGAGAGCAGCAGCAAGCTCTGTCCAAGCAGGGCTGGAGCTCCACGCCAGGCTGGTCTCCAGGACAGCTTGGCTCAGCCCAGAGCTGCACACGGATCAGCACTAACTGAGCCCCTCCCCCAGCACACCCCAAAAATGCTGCTTCCCCCCTCTCCCTTTGTTCTTATCTGTGAGCAAACCCCTCTTGGGAGGGTGCCAGGGGAGAGCCTGGGGTTGTGCTGGTGCAGATCTCCATCTGAGAGGTTGCTGCCGGCGAGCAGCCACCGCGTGCTGCGAGCTCTCAGGCGGTGCCCTGCTCCCTGGGAGCCCCCAGACTGCCCCAGCACAGCCGGTCAGGCCTGGAAGCTCCACCATGTTTAGAGACAGGAGGGGCTCCAGGAGTCAGATGGCTTCTCAGCCAAGAGCTGTGGATGAGGAAGTGGTAAATCAAAGGGGAGAAAGGCGAAGCAGCAGGCAGAGGCACCCAGCAGGCTCAGGGCGGGCTGGCGACGCTTCAAGCACCAGGCTGGGCCTAGGCAAACCTGCCCCTCTGTGACCTCTCAGCTGCAGATGTTACAGGGCAGGGAAAGGGAAGGTCACAGGCATTCAAATCACCACAGGCATGAGCAGGAACAAGGAACAAAGGTGTTGGGTCCTCACTGGGAAGAGGAACCCCAAGCAGAAGCACCCAGGGAGAGCAGAGGTAGGTGCCAGGCACAGAGCTGCCACAGAGCTAATGGCTCCGAGAGCTCCTGTGGAGGAAGATGGAGCGAGGGACTTCAGCAGCAAGTTCTGGAGGTGTTGTCCACATGGAGTTCACTGCCACACTTCCCCAGGAGGAACAAAGAGTGCTGTGGCCTCTGCTGCTGCCTCCCTGCCTGCTGCTCCGAGGGGCCAGCGCTCATCTGCTTTGTATCACCACTGAAATTAACTCAAGGCTCAGGCTGTGATGAAACCTGCCTTGGAAACCATCTCCCTTGGGAAGGGAGGAGTGACCCAGCCCAAGCAGCATTACAGCTTTCTGTGCAGCCTCCTGGTACTGCTCCAGCCCTGGCTGATGGGCCCCAGGCCCCCTCCCAGCCACTCCTCAGGAGCAGGAGCACTGCTCTGCTCCCAAGGAGCCTGGGGGGCCACTCCACACACTCCTCTCCAACACGTCCAGGCCACCTCATCTTTCACCTGGCCCCAAATCAGCAACAGCCTTCTCCAGCTCCTCCATCCCAGCTGCCTGCAGGGGTTTCTCCATGAAGGATAACTCTGCTTCCCTTCACACTGCTGCCTGCCCAGGCAGGGGATCACCAAGCTGTGGCTGATCCCCAGGCTCAGGAGCCTATCCTGCCCTGCAGAAACCAAGCTCCCTCTCACCAGTGAGTGCCAGAGGACCCCTTTTCACAGGGCACCTAACAAATACTGCTTTTTGCTACCTCCATGCCCCAGGGGGGCATCACCAGGGGGTTACTTTGAGGCTGAAGCACCACTTGGCTCACTCCCATCCCCAGCAGGCAGAGCCAGGCCTGATCCCTGCCACAGCATCAACCCAAATACCTGGGGGGAGGGGGGGGGGTACCTCTCCTAAACCCCCAACTAGCACCTGGATAAACAGAAGAAAGGCTCTTTCTTGCTGAATTTACATCTGCCAGCACAGCCTGGGGGCTGGGGCTCAGCCTCGGCATCCCTGCTGCCACCAGCACAGGCACTGGGCTGGGAGCTGTGCCTGCAGCTCCCCCCCCGGGCAGCCCAGCAGCTCGGCTGGTCACCCTCCTCCTGGAAACAACCCTTCCCCTTCCTGCTCCAGGCACAGCCCCAGCCCCGTGGCTGCTCTGCACACATCAGCTCCGAAAAGGAGCCCCCAGAGGGAGGCATCCTGTTGAATTCCCAGAACCACAGGGGTCAGAAGGGACCTCTGGACATGGAGTCCAACCCCCTTGCCAAGGCAGGTTCACCCAGAGGAGGTCACTCAGGAACACATCCAGGTGGCCTTGCAATGTCTCCAGAAATGAAGACTCCATCACCCCCATGGGCAGCCTGCTCCAGGGCTCCATCACCCTTAAAGTTCCTCCTGATGTTCAGATGGAGCTTCTCATGTTCCAGTTTGTGCCCCCTGCCCTTTGTCCTGCCTGGCCCCATCCTCCTGACACCCACCCTTGAGGGTGAGTGATGAGATGCCCTCCCTCAGGCTGCTCTCCTCCAGCCTAAAAAGCCCAAACTCTCTCAGTCCTTGCTCACCACAGAGATGTCCCAAGCCCCCTACCATCTTTGCAGCCTTTCTCTGTCCCCTCTCCACCATGTCCCTGTCCTTCTTGACCTGGACACAGCCTTCCAGACTCCCTGCCTGAGCCACCAGTAACTCCCCAGCAGGATGTCCAAAGGCCAACATATGTTTAATAATCCTGTGATTAAGGAGCCCCTAAGCACTCACTGGGGTGGAAGGGGCCTCCCGTGTCTCCTGCTGCCCAACGCAGCTCTTCATTAAGCCAGGGCAGAGCAGAGCAGCCCTCGGGGTACAGCCAGGGTGGCAAGGGGGAGGGGAGGGGCTGCTTCCCCCAGGCTGGGGATTGCAACACCAAAGGCAGCCCCCCTCTGGAGCAGCCCCCCCTCTCCCCTCCCAGGTGCAGGCAGCAGCCACGAAGCCCTGGGGCTCCCCCGGCCCAGCCAGCTGCTGCTCTGCCTTCCCAGGGCCGGGCACGGAGGAGACCATCACCCTCCCAACACCTGCACCAGCACGGCCACCAAGCTGGGGGGTGGGGACACACAACACCAAGCATATGTCAGGCTGTTTACCCACAGCAGCCAGGGGCTCCCACTGCTCCCAGCAGGCTGCAGCTTCCCAGCTGGGTTTTGCAACCTGCAAGGTCAGGGGCAAACGATCGGGAGGCTGCTCGGCCCCAGGCGAGGCGAGCTGCCATCGACCGGAGCAGCCCTGCTGCCCCGGCTCAGCTTTCAGCACCCAGCTTGGTGGCTGCCTGAAAGGCTGCAGAAGGGGCCACATTCTTCCCTCGTCTTGCTCCTAACAAAGCTTCCAGGCTGGGAATTCCCTCGGGTTGATGGATCTCATAGATTTCAGGGCTTGACAGAATGGGTTGGGTTAGAAGGGACCTTCAAGATCATCCAGTTCCAAGCCCCCTGCCTTGGGCAGGGACACCTCCCACACGAGAGAGGCTGCTCAGGGCCTCATCCAACCTGGCCTTGAACACTTCCAGGGAGGGGGTAGCCACAGCCTCCCCCGGGCAACCTGCTCCAATGTCTCCCCAGCCTCACTCTCAAGAATTTCTTCCTCCTCTCCAGTCTCCATCTCCCCTCTCCCAGCTCAAAGCCACTGCCCCTCGTCCCGTCACCACAAGCCCTCCTCAGCAGTCCCTTCCCAGTTTTAACGGATGCAAACAAGGCAGCAGCTCGGGAGGAGGCGAGCAGCAGAGAACACGTTGCACAATCAGGCTCCTCCATTTCAAACCTGCCCGGACAACCCTGCCTGGCACCCGAAAACCGAACAGCCAAAGCCACCTCCCTGCACCCCCCAGGAGCAGTCCCACCAGCTGCAAGCACGAAGGGGAGGTGGAAACTTAGGTGGGAGCCGGAGCAGACTTCTTAGGAGCGAGGTTGAGGCTGGAAAAGGAGTGAGGGCTGGGGGCTTTTGGAAGGCAGAGCCACTTTACCCTCGACACCAGCAAGTCTCTGTTCTCCCGGCCCACTCCTCGAGCATCTCCCCGAGGTCAGGCACCCAGCACCGCCAGGAGCGAGCAGCCCCGAGGCAGCTCCGCGCTACGGCAAATGGCTGCAGAGCAGGACCCCGGCGCTCGGCCTCCGCCAGCAGCCGGATCAGGCTTCCTCCAGGCCGGCCCCCAGCGGATAACGGCGCCCAGCGAGACCGGCTCCCGCCGGGACCGCCGCCGAGCCCTGCTCGGTGATGCTGCTCTAACTTTCAGCGGGTTTCTTCTGGGTCTTTTTTTAGGGGGTGTGGGGGGAAGGGAGAGCAGGGGAAGGGGGAGCGCGGGCACGGATCCTAACTCCAAGAAGCCGGAGAATGGCATCAGCCGGGACTGTAGCAGGGGGTGCCGGCCGAGGCCAGGCTCCCGGGGCCGGTTCCGCTAGGCCCGGCAGCCCCTGGCCCGGGCCCGAGCCGCAGCGAAGGCCCCGGCGGACGGCCCGGCACTCTCCCCCCCAAACCCCCCCACCCGGGGGCGGGCGCCGAGGGGGCCTCACCGACCCCCTCCCCACCTCGCAGTGATCCCCACCCCGCACCCCGAGGCCGCCTCACCTGGTACTGCGCGACGGCGGGGCCCATGGGGCGGTAGCCCGGGGCGGCAGCCGCTGCCGGGGCCGGGCTGGGGCCCCGCAGCATGGCGGGGCCGGGCCCCGGGGGCGGCGGGGCGGCGGAGGGGGGCAGCGGGCTGAGCGGGAAGGCTCCGCGGCCAGCCATGGTGGGGGGGCCCCGGCCGCGATGTTTACGCGGAAGCGGCGGCGGCGGAGACGGGGGCAGCGCGCGCGGGGCTGGCCACGCCCCCGGGACAGCCCCGCCCGCCGCCGCGGCACCGCCCACCGCCGCAGGCACCGCCCCCCTCTCCGAACGGCGCCGCCTGCTGGGGGCCCAGCGAGCATCGCTGAGTGCGAGTGTGGCTGAAAGAGTGCATGGGAGTGCGTGTGAGTGCGAGTGAGCGCGTGTATGAGAGTGTGCTTGTGTGTGAGAGTGAATGTAAGAGTAAGGGAGTGTGACAGCGAGTGTGCCAGTGTGAGTGTGTGTAAGAGAGTGTGAGTGCGAGTGCAAGTGTGAGTGAGGGCGAATGTAAGAGTATGGGAGTGTGTGAGTGTGTGTGTATGAGTGTGAGTGTGAGTGTGAGAGTGAATGTAAGAGTATGGGAGTGTGGCAGTGTGTGTATGAGAGTGCGAGTGTGAGTGAGGGCGAATGTAAGAGTATGGGAGTGTGGCAGTGTGAGTGTGTGTGTATGAGAGTGTGAGTGCAAGTGTGAGTGAGGGCGAATGTAAGAGTATGGGAGTGTGGCAGTGTGTGTGGCAGTGTGTGTGTATGAGAGTGTGGGTGTGAGTATGAATGTGACTGAGTGTGAGTGCCAGAGTGAGTATGAGTGTGAGCCTGTGTGAAAATGTGTGTGTGCAAAAGCGAGAGTGAATGTGAGTATGAGTGTGATAGTGTTAGTGTGTGTGTATGAGAGTGCAAGTGCATGTGAATGTAAGAGGCTGTGAGTGTGATAAAGTCTGAGTGTGCGAGTGTGCGAGTGTGAGTGCCTGGGTGTGAGTGAGTGTGCATATGTGAGTGTGTGTGCGAGTGTGAATGTAAGAGGGTGTGACGGTGATCGAGGGTGTGAGTGTGATCAATTGTGTGAGCGCGAGTGTGCGCAAGTGAGTGTGAGTTAGCGCGTGTGTGTGTGGTACAGACACAGTGGGTGCAGCCACGAGGGGGTTTGCAGGCACGGGGGGGGGGGAGGGAGGGGTGCAGGCGCACCCACGCGCGGAGCGGCGGGTGGGCGACAGGACCGGGGGAGCGCCGCGGCGGCACCGCCGATTCCGCTGCGCGGCCGCTAGGTGGCGCCGTAAAGTAGGGCCCGGCGGCGCTTCCGGGGGTGCCGGCGGCGGGAGAGCCCCGGGCGGCGCCGGGCTCGGTGCTGCCCGCTGCAACCAGCGCGGCTGCACACACGGGGACCAGGCTGGCTGCTTTTCCCGAGCTAGCAGCCTGCAGAAAGCGTGCGGTGCTGCGGCGAGCTGCTGTCCCCCCAGGCTGTGCTGGGGCTGGACCGGGTCCGGAGCGCGGAGCATCCCTGTGCCTGTCCTGAGTCGGCTGCAGGGAGCGAGAAGCGGTGGAGGGAGTGGCGGGGCAGGTGATGACATCGCCATCCCCTGTAGCGAGGTGAAGGTTCCCGAGGAACAAGTGATAGGACGAGAGGATGTCACAGAACCACAGAATTGTTTCACTTGGGCTTGCCCTCTAGGCTCATCCAGGCCCACCATCAGCACCTCCCTGGCCCCCAAACCACGGCCCCAGGTGCCATGGCCACACAGTTCTTGAGCACCTCCAGGGACAGGGACGCTTCCACCTCCCTGGGCAGCCTGTGCCAATCCCTGACCACTCTTGCAGCAAAGACATTTTTCCTCATCTCCAACCTCTGTGGTAGTCGGGGGGGGTTTAGGGGCCAGCGACCAGGAGATTACTGAAAATTCAATTCTCAAACTAAGAGGGGCAGCAAGACCTCCACTCTGGACTGCTGGAGGGCAGACTTCAGGTTACTCAAGGAACTAACTCAGAAGGTTCCCTTAGAAACAAAGGGGTCCAGGAGAGTTGGACCTACTTCAAGGAAGAAGTCCTGAGGGCGCAGGAAGAGGCTGTGCCAATGTGCTGGAAGATGAGCAGACAGCCTGGATGGGCGATGAGCTTCTAATAGAACTAAGGGTTAAAAAGAGGGTGTGCCATCTTTGGAAGAAAGGGGAGGCAACCCATGGAATGTTTAGGGATGTTGCTAGGTCATGTAGGAAGAAAATTAGGGAGGCAAAAGCACATCTGGAGCTCAGACTGGCCTCTGCTGTGAAGGACAACACAAAGTCCTTCTATAAACACATCAATAGCAAGAGGAAGGGCAAGGACAACCTCCACTCCTTGGTTGACACAGAGGGGAACGTTGTAACAAAGGATGAGGAAAAGGCAGAGGTACTTAACACCTTCTTTGCCTCAATTTTTACTAGCAGGGCAGAACATCTCCCAGACAGCTGGCCTGCAGAGCTGGCAGAAGGAGCCAGGGAGCAGCAGAGTTCCCCTCTGTTCCAGGGGGAGGTAGGTAGAGATCTCCTCAGCCGCTTGGACCCCCACAAGGCCATGGGACCGGATGGGATCCATCCTAGGGTGCTGAGAGAGCTGGCAGATGAGCTGGCCAAGCCACTCTCCATCATTTTCCACCAGTCCTGGCTCACTGGAGAGGTCCCAGAAGACTGGAAGCTGCCAACGTGGTGCCCATCCACAAGAAGGGCCGGTTGGAAGAGCCAGGGAATGATAGGCCTGTCAGCCTGACCTCAGTGCCAGGCAAGATCATGGAACAGGTTGTCTTCAGTGTGATCACACAGCACTTACAGGATGCCCAAGGGATCAGGCCCAGCCAGCAGGGATTTAGGAGAGTGCCCATTGGAATGTGCTGCCCCGGGGAGGTGGTGGAGTCACCATCACTGGAGGTGTTCAGGAGGAGACTCGATAGGGTGCTTGGTGCCATGGGTTAGTTGATGAGGAGGTGTTGGATGATAGGTTGGACTTGATGATCTTGAAGGTCTCTTCCAACCTGGTTTATTCTATTCTAAGCTAGTCCAGGTGGCCTCCTATCTTATCTTGCGGTTTCTCACTCTCACTCAGTCTGTCCAGAGAGTTCCCAGATTCTCCTGGGAGCACAGTGATGTTTTCTCACCAGAGCTCTTCCCAGGGTTCACAGCTGCACCACAGTCCCCCACAATTCCCCCCTTTTCCTGTTACAAATGTGGCTTTGATCATCTGCTGCAGGGCCCTTTGCCACAGATTAATCAAAGCAGGGCAACAGCAGTAACACTGCAATCACAGCTACCAAAATTAACCACTCGGTCTTAACAATCACAGTATCAGGCAGGGTTGGAAGGGACCACAAGGATCAGCCAGTTCCAACCCCCCTGCCATGGGCAGGGACACCCCACACTAGAGCAGGCTGCCCACAGCCTCATCCAGCCTGGGCTGAAACACCTCCAGGGACAGGGCCTCAACCACCTCCCTGGACAGCCCATTCCAGGGCTTCACCACTCTCCTGGGGAAGAACTTCCTCCTCCCCTCCAGCCTCAATCTCCAGCCAAATCAAAAGAAACCAGAAAATCCCCATCCTTTAAACAATCCTTCAAATTCTTGACAACCATGAGCCTGAGCTAACAGCAAAAAGTCTATCACAGCCCTGTCTTACTAAGGAGCCTGTGGAACAGAGCCCAGGTCAGGCAATGGCTACATTGGGTAGAAACACACACACAAAGTGTTCTTCTTGAGCTCAAAGGCTCAGTCTTCTCGGTAATGTCACAGTATCACCAAGGTTGGAAGAGACCTCAAAGATCATCAAGTCCAACCTGGCACCACAGACCTCCTGACAACTAAACCATGGCTCCAAGGGCCACATCCAATCCCCTCCTGAACACCTCCAGGGATGGGGACTCCACCACCTCCCTGGGCAGCACATCCCAGTGACGAATGACTCTCTCAGTGAAGAACTTTCTCCTCACCTCCAGGCTAAACCTCCCCTGGCACAGCTTGAGACTGTGTCCTCTTGTTCTGCTGCTGGTTGCTAGAGAGAAGAGGCCAACCCCTTCCTGGCTACAACCTCCCTTTAGGTAGTTGTAGAGAGCAATGAGGTCTCCCCTGAGCCTCCTCTTCTGCAGGCTAAGCAAGCCCAGCTCCCTCAGCCTCTCCTCCCAGGGCTGTGCTCAAGGCCTCTCCCCAGCCTTGTTGCCCTTCTCTGGACACCTTCAAGTCTCTCAATGTCCTTCCTAAACTGAGGAGCCCAGAACTGGACACAGGACTCAAGGTGTGGCCTAACCAAAGCAGAGTACAGGGGCACAATGACCTCCCTGCTCCTGCTGGCCACACTCTTCCTGCTGCAGGCCAGGATGCCCTTAGCCTTCTTGGCTGCCTGGGCACACTGCTGGCTCATGTTTAGGTGGCTGTCAATCAGCACCCCCAGGTCCCTCTCTGTTTGGCAGCTCTCAGCCACTCTGCCCCCAGCCTGTAGCTCTGCCTGGGGTTGCTGTGGCCAAAGTGCAGCCCCTGGCACTTGGACTTGTTGAATGCCATCCTGTTGGCCTCTGCCCATCTGCCCAGCCTGGCAAGGTCCCTCTGCAGAGCCCTTCTGCCCTCTGACTGACCAACATCTGCTCCCAGCTTGGTGTCATCTGCACATTTGCTGATGACTGTCTCCATCCCCTCATCCAGATTGTCAATGAAGATATTAAAGTGGATGCTATACAGCTTAGCTTTACCTCACTTGCTTCTGTGTATGCAGGTAGCATCTTGTATGGGATGGGAACAACTCCCATGAGCAGGCTGCTCACAAAAACAAAAAGGGGGAGTTATGGCAATGCCAGCGAGAGCAGTGTGAGCCACCTGGCAGTGTAGGCCTGGAGCCTGGCATGGTGGTAGGCCATGCTCAGCCTAAGAGCAGAAGTGGCCAGCAGTGTAGCAGAGCAGTGCTGTGCCTGCAGCATGGAACTGAAGCAGGGAACTGGCAGCTATAAACACAGAGAGTTATCTGGGAATAACAGGAGGCAGAGCTGCATCAACCACCTCACGTGTCATTAGTTGTTTGACCAATAATCTATAACAGTAGATGTGTGGTCACTCGTGGGGAACCAGTGAAGCTGTGCCAACAATGCTCCCTGAGTCTATATAAGCTGTAGAAGTCCCTTCCCTTCCCTTCCCTTCCCTTCCCTTTCCCTTCCCTTCCTTCCCTTCCCTTCCCTTCCCATTCCCTTCCCTTCCCTTCCTTCCCTTCCCTTCCCTTCCCTTCCCTTCCCTTCCCTTCCCTTCCCTTCCCTTCCCTTCCCTTCCCTTCCCTTCCCTTCCCTTCCCTTCCCTTCCCTTCCCTTCCCTTCCCTTCCCTTCCCTTCCCCCGCACAGTACTGGAACAATAAAGGATCAATACCCGATCATATTGGTCGTCTGTATTGACTCCAGTCTCCGTCACCGACAGTTCCCCCCACCAGTGCACTCACTCACACCCACCTGTGCACACTCACCCCCTTCCCTCCCCCCCACCCCCCTGCCCTGCTCCCCACTGGCACAAGCAGCTCAGCCCTCTGTGCCCAGCAGCCCCAGGGTAGGGATGCTCTGAGCTCTCTGCCCCAGGACTGGAGTGCCACAGGCAGCTGGGGCAAAGGGGCACAAGGAGCCAGGGGGCACAGATGGGGTTAGAGCCTGGGGCACAGGGCAGAGCTGCAGGAGCTGGGGGGCAGGCAGCCTCCAGCAGCTGTCTGGCACAGCAGGCAGCAAGCCAGAGCCCCTCCAGGCACAGCAAAGGGGGCAGGAGACAAGCCCAGGGGCCCTGCAGTGATGGCACAGGAGGGGAAAGCAGACTGGAGCCCAGCTCAGGAGGAAGGCCCCATCCCCCCAGAAGGAGCCCCAGGGCCAGGGTGCCCCAAAGGGAGGCAAGAGGCAGCCAGAGCAGCTGTGAAGAGCCAAAGAACCAAAACGTTACTGAGCAACACAAATGGGGGGGGGGGGAGAGGGGAAAAAAGGAGTGGGGGGGAAGAGGGGGAAAAGCAGGGGGGGAGCCACAGAACCAAACCTTCATTGTACAACACAAATGGGGGGAGGGGGGAGAAGAGCAGCAAATGGGAGGGCAGGGGGGGAATGGGGGAGGAGGTTTTCAGTTCCAGGGAGTTTTTTAGAGCAGGAGGAGCTCAGAGCTGATGACAGCAGCAGTGAGGAGGAGCTGCACCTCCTGGCTACTGCTCTCCAGGACACTGTGCCGCCTCTGGCCCTGCCTCTGCCTCCAGCAGCTGCAAAGAGAAGAGGGAAGAGTCACTGAGCAGGGCCCTGAGTGCCAGGCTGAGCAGGGAGCCTCCAGCAGCAGCCACACAGAGGGGCTGGGAAGGACATCCCCAGGGCTCATCCCATGAAGATGGCAGCAGGAGACCCTTCTGCTGGAGGCTGTGTGTCACCTGCTGGCCAAAGGCCTCAGCACCAGCCCTGCAAGCACACACGTGGGGACTGCCCCTGGCTCCCAGGGCCTGACCTTGCTTGTCCTGGCCCCTAGAAAGCCAGCAGCCCCCAGTTTCCCTCCTGGAGGCTGTGGCTGGAGAAGCCCAAGGATGAAGAGCCCCAGCAACTCCTTTTCCTTCCTGTCTCAGGAGAAAGGACTTTCCAGAGAGACATCTGGGGTGGGGCAGCCACCCCCTCCTGCTGGGGGCTGGGAAGGGGCATTTGGGGGTGGGAGGCAACTCCTTTGGCAAGTCTCTGACTGCTGTGCCTCTGCTGGGCAAAAGGAGTTGGGTTCCAGGGCTTACAGTGGTTCAGCAGCTGGGGCAGAGCCATCAGCCAGGAGAAGCTTGTTGGGCAAGGGAAGTCAAAGCAGGAGCTGCTGCTGAGATCCCCACAGCCAGCAGCAGAGGAGGGTTGAGTTGGGAAGGACCTGGATGCTTGTGGAGTCCAAGCAGCAGCCCTGCTCTCCAGAGCCCTGGCCAGCTCTGCTGCCTTGCCCAGTGCAGGCAATGCTCAGAGCTCAGCCCCAAGGTGCTGGGGGGCTCCTCAGCACACACAGCAGAGTGCTGCTGCTGCTGCTGCTGCTGCTCTGCACCCAAAACAAGCAGCAGGGGGTTGAACTCCTTGGCAGTGCAAAGGCACTGAATCCAAACCAGAGCTCTGGACTCCAGGGAATGGAGATCTGCTCAGTGCTGACCAACAGCTAAAGCAGGGGGCAGAGGGGGTGGGGGGCAAGAGGCTGAGGCCAGACTCTCCTCTCAGTCGTGCCCAGGGGCAGGCCAAGGGGCAAGGGGCACAAACTGGAGCCCAGGAGGTGCCATCTGGCCAGGAGGAGACAACTCTTTGCTGTGAGGGTGCTGGAGCCCTGGAGCAGGCTGCCCAGAGAGGCTGTGGAGTCTCCTTCTCTGCAGAGAGCTCCCCCCCCCAGTCACTGTGATCCTGGGCAAGCTGCTGTGGGGGTCGGGACTGGATGACCTCCAGAGGTCCCTTCCGACCCCCAGCACGCTGTGCAAAGGTCTTCAGAGCTGTGAGCTGCCCTCCAACACAGGCTGCAACGCTTCAGCTCTTGGCTCAGGCTTTGCCTCTCTTGTCCCAGAGCCCTCCCCATCTTGGGGGAGCCTCAGGTGCCTGAGCAGCCTCCTCTCCTCTAGCACATCCTGCTGGCTCCCCTTCAGGGCTGGACTCACTGCCAGGAGGAGCAGCTCAGGCAGCAGAGAGGGAGATCTGCTGCCATCAGCAGACCTCCTTGTGGCAGCTCAGGCAGCTTCTGCTGCTGTGCTTCTCACCTTCCTCCGGAGAGGCCGGCCGGCCCCTGGGGCCCTGGTGGTATCCACGCCCCTGCTGGCATGCAGGCCCTCATCCCGGTCAGGGGCCTCCCCTGGGGGCAGCTGGGAGGAGACCCTGGACCCCTGACACTTCACTGGCTGCTGTGGGAACGTGACCTCAACTTCTGCCTGCAAGGTCACTCTGACATGCTCAGCACAGAGAGCTTGGAGATGCTCCACCTAGGGAGAAGCAGAGGGCCATGAGCAACCTGGGAGCACTGGCAAGGACAGGACAGGCTGTGGGTGTGGGGAGCAGCTGTGCCAGGAACACCTCTGTGAGGAGAGGCTGAGAGCCTGGGGAAGAGCAGCCTGAGAGACAACCTCTGTCAAGGGCTAGAGGGTGGGGCACAAGAGGCTGGGGCCAGACTCCTCTCAGTGGTGCCCAGGGACAGGGCAAGGGGCACAAACTGGAACCCAGGAGCTTCCATCCGACTGTGAGGAGAAACTTCTTGCTGTGAAGGTGCTGGAAGCCTGGAGCAGGCTGCCCAGAGGGCTTGCAGAAAGCTGCCTGTGGAGGCAGAGCTCAGTTCCTGCTCCCTGCCTGGGCTCTCCTTACCACACCGCCCTGCCAGACCTCCTGGGGGTGACACACAAGAGGAGCAAGGGCTGAAGGTGGCAGAGAAGTAAAGCAGCAGCTGCTCAACAGGCCCAGGGCAGCCTCCAAAGCCTCCTCTGACAAGCTGGAGGCCAAGTGCTCAAGCAGCCAGGGGAGCAGAGAAGGCAAGAGAGAGGCAGGAAAGGCAGCCAAGAGGCTCCAAGTCACACAGTGTCTGTGCTTTACCTTCTGAGCAGGCTCCTCCCTGCTGAGCAACTGCTGACAGGGCCCTGGGAGCCGACTGTGGAGCTGGGGGCTCTCCTCCTGGCACTGCCTGCACCGGAGAGCGGAGAACTCCAGGCTGGAGGGGCTGAGGGCTGGCACAGCCACCTTGGCATAGAGGAGGACACCAAATGTGGGGCCTCTTGCTACCTAGTGAGGGGCAGAGCATCCAGGTGAGATCCAGCTGACAGCTGCTGCTGGCCCCAGCCTGCCCCCAGAGCGGGGGAGGGCAGGGGAGGGGAGGAGGCGCAGGGCACCTGGATGGGCAGCAGCAGGGCCGCCTGGCCCAGCGGCACGGTGGCACTCTGGGCTCCAGGCACACGGTGAAGGTCCTGCTCTGGAAGGAGGGCAGCTGCTCCACACACTGCAGGTCCACACTGAAGCCTTCAAGAGAGGGAGAGGAAGCAGCTGAGGCGCAGGGGACATCAGGTGGGGCACCAGCACCCTAAGGCCACCTGAGTGTCCTGGCTGGCAGCCCTGGCGAGGGCTCTGCCTCTCCAGAGGAGCTGCTGCTGCTCCTTGTCACAGTCTCACCAAGGTTGGAAGAGACCTTGAAGATCATCGAGTCCAACCTCTCACCACAGACCCCATGACTACACCATGGCACCAAGTGCCACATCCACTCCCCTCTTGAACTCCTCCAGGGATGGGGACTCCACCACCTCCCTGGGCAGCACAGCCCAGTGGTGAATGACTCTCTCGGTGAAGAACTTTCTCCTCACCTCCAGCCTAAACTTCCCCTGGCACAGCTTGAGACTGTGTCCTCTTGTTCTGGTGCTGGTTGGCCTTCTTGGCCCCCTGGGCACACTGCTGGCTCCTGTTCAGGCAGCTGTCCATCAGCACCCCCAGGTCCCTCTCTGTTTGGCAGCTCTCAGCCACTCTGCCCCCAGCCTGTAGCTCTGCCTGGGGTTGCTGTGGCCAAAGTGCAGCCCCTGGCACTTGGACTTGTTGAATGCCATCCTGCTGGCCTCTGCCCATCTGCCCAGCCTGGCAAGGTCCCTCTGCAGAGCCCTTCTGCCCTCTGACTGACCAACATCTGCTCCCAGCTTGGTGTCAGCTGCACATTTGTTGGTGACTGTCTCCATCCCCTCATCCAGATCATCAGTGAAGACATTGAACAGGCTGGGGCCCAGCACTGCTCCCTGGGGCACACCACTGGTGCCTGGCTGCCAGCTGGCTGTGGCACCATTCACCACCACTCTCTGGGCTCAGCCTCCAGCCAGTTCCTAACCCAGCTCAGAGTGCTGCTGTCCAAGCTGTGGGGGACAGTGTCAAAGGCCTTGCTGAAGCCCAGGCAGACCACATCCACAGCCTGCCCCACAGCCAGCAGGCAGGCACCTGGGCATAGAAGGAGCTCAGGCTGGAGAGGCTGGAGAGAGCCTCTGGCACCTTCTCCCCTGGCAGCGCTCCAGGACAAAAGCTTTGCACAGCCCCAGCCCAGGCCCCAAGGGGGGAAAGGGAAAGGTTTGAGCTGAGGAGCTCCAGCCAGGCCAGGGAAGGACACTCAGACCTCTTCAAAGGAGAATGTCCAGCTAAGCTTTCCCATGCCCTGCTGCTCCCTAGAAGCAACTAAGGGGAGGCCTCTGAGCAGCCTTCAGACACAGCAGGGCACTGCTTGGTGCTGCTGCAGCCTTGCCTCAGGGGCTGTCTCAGAGGCCTGTTTGGCTACACCACAGACCCTCCCAGGCTGTTTCCTCAGCCAGGGCTGAGCACAAGTGCCACAACCTCAGGAGCTTCACACAAAGCAACTCAGAAGCACCAAGGCTCCAGCTCCTTGGAGCACAAGGCCAGAGAGCACACAGGGAAACTCAGATGATGCTGATGGCAACCAAAAGCAGAAGGGGCTGAGAGGTGGCCAAGGGGAGCAGCCTCTCCAGCCCCTGCAGGGAAGAGTTAGGGCAGCCATAGGCAGGCCAGGCCTCTGGGCACCGCTGGCCAGGAGAACTCAGGCTGGGCTTGCTTAGCCTGCAGAAGAGGAGGCTCAGGGGAGACCTTCTTGCCCTCTCCAACTCCCTGAAGGGAGGTTGTAGCCAGCTGGGGGTTGGTCTCTTCTGCCAGGCACCCAGCACCAGAACAAGAGGACACAGTCTCAAGCTGCTCCAGGGGAGGTTGAGGCTGGAGGTGAGGAAGAAGTTCTTCCCAGCAAGAGAGATTGGCCATTGGAATGTGCTGCCCAGGGAGGTGGTGGAGTCCCCATCCCTGGAGGTGTTTAGGAAGAGCCTGGATGGGGTGCTTGGTGCCCGGGTTGAGTTGATCAGATGGTGCTGGGGGAGAGGTTGGACTCAGTGATCTCAGAGGTCTCTTCATCCTGGTTAGTTCTATCCTATTCTATTCTGTTCTCCCCATGGCAGTGGCTCAGGCTGAGCTGTCCCAGGCAGCTCTTGCAAGGCCCCAGGCAGTGTCCCCAGCACTGCTTACCTGTGCCACGCAGGGCGTGCCTATGGACTTGGCAGGACACAGGGAAGGGCCCCGGGTTGGTGATCGTCACGGCGCGCCTGTGGCTGCCCCCCAGAGCCACGCAGCCGAAGTCCAGGAGGTGGAAAGGCAGATCAGCTCTGCAGGGAGGAGGGAGGGGACTCCTGAAACCACAGCCTGGCCACATTGCCATGGCATGGGAGGTGCAAACCAACTGGGAAAACTCAGCCCAAGCTGCTGAAACCCAACAGCTGAGCAGCTGGTGACAAGACTCTGGCCGGTCCCAGGTTCTATCAGCTCCCAGGGGCACCTTCCAGCACAGCTGGCTGCCAGTGGGCACTGCCCACAGCTCCTGGGCCACTGCAGCTCCACTGCTCTCAGTGCAACTGCTGAGCCTGGCCTACAGCCCACCCCTGAAACTGCTTCAGGACCTTGTCAGAAGATTTGCCCCCCCCCGCCCGGAAACCTTCACCACTCTGTACCCAGCTCTGGCCCCAGAGCCCCAGGGGCCTGTGAGATCCGCAGGAAGGTCCTGTCCAGAGCCATCCCACTGGGAAAACACAGCAAGGATCTGTTCTGCACAGCATCTTCTGCCTGGGCTGGAGCCTGCTGCTCCCACTCCTCAGCAGGAAGGAGCAGAGGGAAGGAGCCTGCAGTCCCACCAGCACCCACGTTCCTGGCTGAGACTTTCCCAACCTGCTCCTTGGGTCAAGTGTGCTCTGCTGGGACCAGGAAGCCAGCTCTGAGCTGCCTCTTTCAGGACTGCTCAGCAGGGATGGTGTCTGGGCTGCCTGCAGGGGCCTCATGGTCTGCACTGGCTCCATGAGCAGAGCCCAGCAGCTGTGGGGAGCTGAGCACCCCCAAAGCGCAGGGAAGTGAGGACACTCAGCTGCTCCCAGGCAGCACGGCACAGCTCTCAGGAGCAAACCCTTTCTGCTGCCCACAGCTGCTCCCAGCTCTGCAGACCCCAGCAGCAGGGCTGCACTGCTGGCTGTCCCCCCAGAGCACCTGCAGGGGGCTGGGGATGTCCCTACTCACCTGAGCAGCCTGTGGCGAACACGCGGCCTCAAGGCAGCTTCCCCCGGGGCGCTGCAGGCCGCAGCCTCCTGCTGCTCCAGGATGTGCTCCCTGAGCAGGATGTCCTCCAGCTGCATCTGCAGCCCAGTGTCCAGCTGAGGCAAGGAAGACAGGGGCTGCTTAGCAAGGGTCCTGCCCAGGGCGTGGGCTCAGCTCTCCAAGAGGCTGCCAGCCTGCTCTTGCTGGGAGGGCTGAGGGAGTCCTCCTGCCCC
Organism: Colaptes auratus; assembly: GCA_015227895.2. NCBI lineage: Eukaryota > Metazoa > Chordata > Aves > Piciformes > Picidae > Colaptes > Colaptes auratus. The sequence goes on along the minus strand of JAAWVA010000042.1, from coordinate 3,107,052 downwards.
ACTGCCTGGGGCACCTCCAGCTCTCTTGGGCAGCACCTTGTCTCCAGAGCTACCACCTCCAGCACCTTCCCCTGCCCAGGCACTGCACTCAAAGCTATCTGGCCAGACACAGAGGGACAAGCCAGGAACTCCCCAGAGCTGCAGGAATTGGCCTGCCCCCAAGCAGTGCCAAAGCAGCCTGGACAAAAGCCCTCTTGCAAAGGAGGCCAGGAGGAAGCTGCTGCGGCCTCTTGGAGAGGAGCACTGAGATGACAGTCCCAGGGCTGGCTCAGGCTGCTGCTCTCCAGCTCTGCAAACCTGGCAGAGCTTGGCTGGGGGGCAGCAAGCAGCCTAGAGCTGGGGCCCCAGCAATTCATCCCCAGGAGCAGGGCCTGCAGGGTCCCACCCAGCTGCCAGGAAGCTCCTCCAGCTCCAGCAGGGACAGAGCTGGACAGCTGAGCTGATGAGGGCACAGCTAAGTGTGGCAGGGAGGGCCCACGTGTTAGCAGGGCACCCAGAAGCCTGCTGTGGGGCACAAGGGGACGAGGCTGGCAGGTGCCACACGGGGCAGCAGCTGTTCTCACCATGGTGTCCAAGTCATCTGGGGGTGGTTCTGTGGCTGCAGCCTCCCCCAGGACATCTGCTCTGTCTCTCCCACTGTCCTGGGCGGTCTCTCCTCTCAGCTCCCTGAGGACCTGCTCATATTTCTTGTTTCCTGAGGGCAGAAACCCCCCCTCAGGTGGCAGCGTGGGCATCTCAGCTGGGCAGCCCCCTCCCCACACCGCCTCTCCCAGAAACGCTCCTCCAGCAGCTCTGGGCAGTGGGAGCTGCTCCTCCTGCCTGCAGCCTGAGCTTCAGCCCTGCCCAGCTTCCTCCCCCAGAGCAGCAGCTCAGCCCCTGCCAGCTGATGCCAAGCCAAGCCTGCCACAAGCCCAGCGTCTTGGCAGGGCTGCAGCAGGGCCGCTGCAGGCTCTGCAGGGAGGCTGCCGGGACACAGCCCCCAGGGACTGCCAGAGACTCAGGAAGCAACCAGTGCTGCCCTGAGAGCCCTGCAGCCTCCAGGCTTGGCTGTGAGAGATGGGGGAAGAGGCAGGGGAGCATCCTGAGGAGCAGCCAGACAGTGCTTGCCTTGGATGTTCCTGGGCAGGTCCAGGCAGATCCGGGGAAAGATCCCTCTCCTCTCAGGCAGATTTCCTCCGGTTCCAGGTGACCCACTTGGAGCTGGAAAGCCTTGCAGAAGAGCCCAGGCACTTCTGGCAGGTAAGAGACCTTCAGCACCTGCTGCTGGCCGGCTCCAAGGCAGCCCTGCAGGGAGAAGAGGGAGGGAATGCACCAAGAAGGCTTTGCTGGAGGCACGGCTCAGACAGGTGCTCAGCGCGCAGAAGCCATCAGACAGCAGCACCTTCCAGCCTTCTGCTTTCCAGAAGCGTCTCTCCCCCCCAGCAGCAGCCCCTCCTGCCCCTGCCCCCCCCAGCAGCAGCCCCTCCTGCCCCCCCCGGCAGTGTTGAGGCCACAGTTGGCCCTGAGGGTCTGAAAGGCCTCTTCCAACCACAAGGATCCTGGGATGCCATCCCCCTCAGCAGAGGCAGCTCACAGCCCTGGCTGCTGCTGGGGGATCTTCCTCTCCTCTTCTCTTTCTCCCCATTTTCCCCTCCAACCCCACCCAGGGCAGCCTGGCACAGGCACGGTCCCTTGTGCTCCTCCTCACCGTGCTGGGCACCACCAGGGGCACGCCGGGCAGCGGCCTGCGGGCAGCGGCCGTGCCAGGGCTCAGCACCACAAAGGTGAAGGGCAGCTTCCCCCTGTTCTGCAGGGTCACCTCTGCCTCCATGACAGAGTCCCACAGCTGCAGAGAGGAGAGAGGAGTGGGCAGTCAGACACAGGCCTGCCCCTGGGCATCTCCTGCAGCTGGCACTGGCCTAAGAGCAAAGGCAGGCAGCACAGCAGAGGAGCAGGGGGAGGGCACTTCACCCTCCCAGCTTCACCTGGGGAACCCCAGCCACAAGGGGACCTCTTGGCCCTGCACAGGAGCTGAGCTTTGTGGCACCCTGCAGAGGCACAGCACCAAGCACCAGGCAGGAAAGCAGAGAGCAGCCAAGTGCTTGAGGGGGCATCCAACACTCGGCTGGGGCAAAGCAGGTGGCATCAAGACCTCCCTGAGGCAAAGGCACCTGCAGGGCTGGCAGTGCCAGCAGAGGGGGACATGGAGCAACACACAGAGGGCCAACAGAGGGAAACAGTTGTGGGGGTGAACTGAAAAGTGAAGGGGGGGTGACTCCGGGACACTGCCCCCAGCTCCACTGACTGGGAAGCCCGAGGGAACTTCCTCTTGGCTTTCCCTTGTTGATGAGCCAAGGGCATTAAAGCAGCCCCCCCTGCAGCTTGGGATTTAGGAGCAGAGCAGCAGATGCTGTCTGGAGGACACAGCCCCCTGGAGGCATCTGCTGGCATCCTGCCTGCCCCAGGAGGCCTCTCTGGTAGCCTTGAGGAGGACTTCTCCTAGAATGGTCCAGGCCAGCAGGGAGCTCCAAAGGTCACCCAGTCCAACCTGCCCACAGTCAGCAGGGACGTCCCCAGCCGGACTTGCCAGCTCCGGTGGGCTGGTGATGGCCATTCCAGGCCAGCTTGGAAGCAGAATGCCTCACTCAAAGGTCGTGCTGGAGCCAACAGAGCAGCTGGCCCTAGGCCTCAGTGGGCAGCCCCCAGCAGTGAGGGCTCCAGACAAGGAGCAGCCTGTGGTACCTGCAGCCCAAAGTCCAGCTCCGTGGTGTCCAGGAGGTAGCTGATGAGTGAGGCCTCCCCACGCAGCCTGACCTGGTAGCTGGGGCCTCCCTGCACCCTGCAGAGGGTCCTGGCACGGGCCACAGTGTTGGGGTGGCCAAAGAAGCCACCAGCATCCTGAGGAGTAGACAGACATCTGAGGATGGCTGCTGGGATGGTTTCTAGGAGGCAGCTTCACTCGAGGGCTTGCCCAGAAGGGGCTGGAGCCCTTCCCTGCATGGCTTAGAGCCAGGCCTCTGAAGGAGGTTGGAGCAAGGAGCAAAGAACAAGCCACAGGACAAGAGGAAAGGGCCTCAAGTTGCACCAGGGGAGGTTTAGGTTGGACACAAGGAACAAGTTCTTCCTCTCAAGGGTTGTCAAGGCCTAGCCCAGGCTGCCCAGGGCAGTGGTGGAGTCCCCACCCCATGGCAAAGTCATGGAGATCTGGTGCTGAGGGCCAAGATCTAGTGGTGACCTGGCAGTGAGGAGTTCGCAGTTGGCCTGGATGAGCTGAAAGGTCTCTTCCAGCCCAAACCATCCCATGGCTCTGTTCCCAGTTCAGATGATACCTTGTTTCCTCCAGCAGCTCATTTCCAGCCTGATTTAGCTCAGGCTCACTGCCTCCTAACACCAGGGATGCTGGGCAGAGGAGAAAAGCAAGCAGGATGCAGTGGAGAGCCTGCAGTAGCCTAAGGTTGCCTTTGACCAGGCACAGCCAGCCAGCCAGCAACCTCCAGGCACCTGCTGCCCCTGCTACAGGGACAAGATGCTGAGGGGCATCTGCATGAGGAGCAAAGGCTGAGAGCCCTGGGGCTGCTGAGCCTGGAGAAGAGCAGCCCCAGAGGGCACCTGAGCAATGCCCAGCAAGAGCCAAAGGGACAAGGGCACGGGGCCAGACTCCTCTCAGTGGTGCTACACCAGCAAGGGCAGAAGAGAGCTGCTGAGGCTCTTCCCAGCCCCAGGGGAGCCAAGAAGGACCTCAGTGCTACTGGCCAAAGCTTGGTCCTGCTGCAGTCAACAGCCAAAGCCCTGGGGACTCGCAGCAGCTCTCTCCCCTCCTCCTTGGAAGCCAAGCACAGGCAGCCCACAGCTTCCAGGCAGCAGACCCAGTGCCAGGATGCCAGCCAGAGGCTCACCTTCTCCACTTGGAAGGCGATTTCTGTGGAGGACGTCTGCAGGGCAGGAGCAACAAACTGGCAGCTGAGCTCCACCTGCAGGATCTGGCTCCTCCTGGCCTCGCTGCCCACCGCGGCCTGGCACAGCAGCTGCTCCCTCACCACCTGCGGGGAGAAGCCACATGGGGGCTGCCAGCAGGGGGCCAGGAGACAGCCTGCATCTGCCAGCCACGGCCCTGCCACTGCCCTCAAGCGACACTCAGCGCTCCCCTCGGGGCCGTTTGCCCCTCGCCCTCCACAGCTTCTGCTGCATCCCACTTCTTCTGAGCTCCAGTGGCCAGCATAGAATCAACAGGGTTGGAAAAGACCTCCAAGATCATCAAGTCCACCTGTCACCCAAGACCTCCTGACTACTGGACCACGGCACCAAGTCATGCTGCACCCAACAGCCACAGAAAGCTCTGGTGAGCTCTGTGCTGCCTGGGACAATCCCTGCCCCAAAGGATTCTTCCTGGATGTGCACAGTGCTCCAGAAAGCTGGAGGAGCTGTTGGGATGGAACTGGAACTAGTCTCAAGTTGTGCCAGGGGAGGGTCAGGCTGCATAGTAGGAAAAAGTTCTTCCCAGAGAGAGTGATTGGCCATGGGAATGTGCTGCCCAGGGAGGTGGTGGAGTCCCCATCCCCGGAGGTCATCAAGAGCCTGGCTGAGGCACTCAGTGCCGGGGTCTGGTTGATTGGCTAGGGCTGGGGGATAGGTTGGCCTGGATGATCTGGGAGGGCTCTTCCAACCTGGTTGATCCTGTGATTCTATGACTGCAGGACAAGCCCCAGGGGAGGGGATCTGATGGGGAAGGCTCAGCCCGCGTGAGGGACCTCACCTGGGGAGTGCTGGAGAAGCCTTCCAGCACCACCTCCATCGTCTGGCCTGGGGCCAGCTCCATCGTCTTGGGCCGAGGCTGAAACACAGGGCAGGCAGCTGCGAGGCTCTGGGGGGAAGCTCTGCCCTTGGTGCCGCTGAGGGCAGGGAGCTGCCCGCCCTGGGCAGGCAGGGAGCAGCCTCCTACGCTCCAGTAGAGGCGCTGAGTGCGGCGGCCTCGGTTGGCGACCTGGAAGCTGTAGCAGCAGGGAGCCAGGCTGCAAGAGGAGCAGAGATGGACAACGTCAGCAGAGCTGCTCCTGCCCAGCACTCACCCAGCTGCTGGTGCTGCTGTCTGACCACACACCTGGCGGTGCAACCACCTCTGAAACGCTGACCCGGCCCAAAGCTTCAGCAGGAGCCAGCCCTTGCCTGGCCCTGAGCTTCTCCCCTCCTAGCAGCGGCTCTGCTTGTGCCCAGCCAGGAAAATCCTCCTGCAGAGCTGTCCCGATGGGGCACAGCCAAGCCCAGCCACGTCTGCCCAAGAGCCCTTCCTCCTTGCCGCAGGCCCGGAGCGGCAGCGGCAGGTAGAGGACAGAGGCTCCGCACAGAGCTGGCTCCGGACTCGCCGGCGGCATCCAGCCGGCAGCAGAGCCGCTGGGCAGGGCCCTGGCCGCTCCCTGCTGTGCTGCCGCTGCCCAGGAGTTCATTGGCTCCGTCTCAGATCGCCGTTCTGCCGCTGCTCCGCTTTGTTTCCAGCGGCAATTAAAGAGAGGGGGGTTGGGAAAGCCTTCCCTTGCCCCCTTGCTTCTGCCCGGCTGCCTGCCGGCTGGGGGAGTGCTGCTGGAGCCTCCCCCTCCGCCGCTGCCCAGCGGCTCCCCTTTCCCTCTCGCTGCGGACAAGGTGGAAGCTTAGCTCCTGCTTTCGCTTTGCCTCTGCCCTTGCATCCAGAGCACAGCTTGGGCTGAGGACGTTTCCTGCCTGCAGCTCCCGGCACAGCCTCTTGCGCTGAGCAGAAGTTCCCAGCCTGAGCATCGCTGTGTGAGGAACCTGACTCTGGAGCTTGAGCAGAGCCGCCGGGGTTTGGGGTTTGTGGTTTCCCTCCCCTCCCCACCTTTCCTCTGCCTTTGCTCCAGGAAGGAGCTGAAGGGAGTCCATCTTGTGGCCGAAGCAGCAACTGCAGCTCCTGGCTCTCTAGCTCTGAATTGGATGTCAGGCTTAGAGTTGTCTTTTCCCTTCCTCTGCCTAAATGGTTCAGCTGCTCCTGCAGGTGCATTTGAGGTGGCTCCTTCCCACCCGGGCCCAGGAGCCTGAACAAGCTGTCCCAAAGCTGTGCTGGCCTTTTCTGGGGGACTGTTGGATTCCTAAAGTTATCAATAGCCTTGTTAATAGCTCTGCCACTTATTAACGGTCCCAATCCTGCCGAGCACATCCTCCCAGCTGCTGTGGGCAGGGCAGCAGCAGCCCTTGGTGCTTCCCCCCAGCAGTGTTTCCAAGGGGCTGCCTGCAGCTTGCCCTGCATCAGAGCCTGAGCTGGCCTGACCTGGCTGCAAGGGGCTGGAGGAAGAGCTCCAGGCCACTGCAGCTCCCCCTTGGCAGCTGCTGCCTCAGATGGCTTCCTCTGCAGGTGCCAGTGGGGAGCTGCAGGGTATGGACTGCCCCTGGCCCAGCCCACGGAACCAGATGATCTTTAAGGTCCCTTCGCACCCAGCTCATCCCAGGATTCTATCTGGCGGTCTGGGCACCACTGGCCTCGCCGGTAGGGTGCCCTGGCATCCCTGGGGAGGCATCCAACCCTCATCAGCCCCAGCAGATCCCCTCTGCTGACCAGGGCAGCTGGGGGTGTGTTTTAGGGAGAGCACTGAGCCTAAGAACGGAGATCAGGAGCGTGGCTGAAAGGAGCAGGGCAGCCAGCCCAGCTCTGGCTGCTGAGGGAACAGAGCCACAGCCAGAGACAACCAAGCAGAGCTAGACAGAAGCCCATGGGAAGGGCAGTTCCTTCATGGAAAGAAACACCAACTGCAGCCCTGCTCTCCAGACCCTTCCCCAGCTTTGTTGCCCTTCCCTGGACAGGCTCCAGCCCCTCAATGCCCTTCCTGGAGTGAGGAGCCCCAAACTGCCCCCAGGGTTCAAGGTGCAGCCCCACTGGGGTCCCGCACAGGGGCACAAGCCCTGCCCTGCTCCTGCTGGGCTTCAGCGTGAAGAATCCCTGTGGCTGCCCTGGAGGAGCCAGGGCCTTCTCCTGGCTGAGCCCCTGGCAGCAGCAGGAGCTGAGGGACACCTACCAGAAGCCGGTGCCCAGGCTGAGCTGCGCAGCCAAGGGCCTGTCGGTGACGATGGTGCTGCCGACGCCCAGGGCCCGCACGGGGATGCTGTAGCCACGGCTGTGCTCCACCAGCAGCTGCACCTCGGCCTGGAACTGCTCCGTGCTGTCCAGCTGGGCTGTGACACACACAGACACCTGGCCCTCGGGGGGGATCACTCCTCGGCTGGGCTCAACCCTCCAGCACCAGCCTCCGCCGGACTGGAAGACAAGGCAGAGCCCAGCTGAGGCTGGAAGCCACAGCCCTTGGTCTCTTGTGGGCTGGAGGAGCAAGGATGCGAGGGGAACAAACCAGAAGGGCTTCCTTTGCCTGCAGCCGAGCTAGGGGGGCTGCAAACAGCACCTCTGCAGGAGCTTACACCCCCCTGTGCCACCCTCCTCTCACAGACTCCCCTCATTAGCCTCCACGTCACCAGCCCAAGGGACACTCGGCCTCAAGGGAAGGCTGTTTCCTCCTCCAGCCTCCTTGGAGCGAGTGCTCCCTGGCCAGCAGGAACGCACTGGCGTGCAGATCTGCAGCTCCCCAGGGTCCCAGCTGATCCCATGCTGGACATGCTCCACATTTCAGGGCTGTGCTTGGGACAAGAGGCCCTGCTCAGCCCAAACCCTGCAGCATCCTAGGAGAGGTTTTTCCCTTTGGAGCAGGAGGCAGCAGTGTGCTGGCAGGCTGGGCACGAGCCAAGCACGGGCAGGATCCAGGGGAAGTCAGCTGGAGTTTCCAGCCTGGCAGCACTGAGCTCTCACGGGACAGCTGCTCTAAAGCTCCCTCTCTGAGTGTCAAACCATCCTGCTTGTCCTGTCACTACAGCTCCTAGTCAAAAGTCTGTCCCCAGCTTTCCTAGAGGCCTCTTGATGTACCAAAAAGCTGCAAGGAGTTGACTTTTCTCCAGCAAATCCCAGGGAGAAGATCAGAGAGTCACAGAATGATTTGGCTCGGAAGGACCTGCAACTAGTTCCAACCCCCTCCCCTGGGCAGGGACAGCTCCAACTAAACCAGGTTGCTCAAACCCCTGTCCTCAGTTCAAAGCTGAGGGACCTGGGATTGCTTAGCCTGGAGAAAAGGAGGCTGAGGGGAGACCTTCTGGCTCTCTACACCTCCCTGAAAGGAGGCTGGAGCCAGGGGGGGTTCAGTGTCTCCTCCCAGGTAACAAGCGATAGGACAAGAGGCAATGGCCTCCAGCTGCACCAGGGGAGCTTCAGCTTGGCCATGAGGAACAATTCCTTCCCTTGAGGGCTGCCAAGGCCTGGCCCAGGCTGCCCAAGGCAGGGCTGGAGTCCCCATCCCTGGAGGCATTTCAAAGCCTCGGCGCTGCGGTGCTGAGGACCACCGTTCAGTGGGGAGCTGGCAGCGCTGGGCTGAGGGTTGGACTGGAGGGTCTGAAAGGTCCTTTCCAACCAAAGGCATTCTGGGATCCCAGAGCTCCAAAACTATGACTCCCACAGCCAGAGACCTTCCACAGAGGAAAGGGAGAACTTGGAAAGAGGATCCAGGCTCCCTGCTGCTCAAACATCTACACAAGCTCTGGTCTGCTGAGGGCTGCCCCAGCTGAACCTGCCCCCGGAGCCAGGCTCCTCTGGCCACCTGCGGATGCAACATCTTGCTTGCTCTCTCAGGCAGCCAGGTGGAGAGGCTCCAGATGAAAACCGAGCCCCAGGTGGCCACAGAGCAGCCATTTCCACTGGAGCCCTCTCCAGATACTCACCACCTCTGCCTGGAAGGCTGCAGGGATGGGGCTCTGATTGCAGAGCTGCAGACACCGGGAGGCCTCCTGCAGAACCTGGATGCTGCCAAAATCCACCTCGCTGGGCTGCACAGAGACATCTGGGCCCACTCCAACGCTCACCAAGGAGATCAACTGCTGCAGGGAGGAGAGAGGAAAAGCACAGTGGGGAAAGCTGACAAGGATCAGACAGCTCTGAGGCAGCTCCTGGACAGGGGAGAGCTCTGCCTGCTGCAGGTTCGCAGTGTTGGAAGCCTGAACCAGGAGGCCTGCAGCAAGTGTGGGCTCCAGGGACCCCAGCTGAAAGCCACAGGCTGCTGTTGTCAGGGGGAAAGAAACCAGCCTGCCCAGCCTGCAGTCCCTCCAGCAGCTCTCCTTCCTCTGCCCTGTGCCTGCTCCCAGCCCTGCTACTGCTCAGGCTTGCCCCAAACCACCCTCCCTGGCTTCTGCTGCTGCACAGCCACGCTGGGGCAGCAGCTGTCTGAAGGCTCCCAAAGCTAGCCCTTGAAGAGCAGCCCTAGCTGGCAGCCAAGCTGGCTCTGCAGAGGAGAGATCATGGGAGCTGGTGCTCTGCTTTGTGCTCTGGGCTAACCAACCCTGGCACCACCTGAAGAACAGAGCTGATGACAGCACTCCAGCAGCCTTTTCACCTCTTGGCCATCTGAGACCCACAAGTGGTGTTCCTGCAGCAGTGGCCAGAGCACTGGAGGTGGAACGTGGATCCCTTTGCTGCAGCCCCCTCTCCCCTCATTCCAGAGCCAGCCTTCGCTTCAGCAGCACTCTGGGCTGTCCCTGGGTGCTCCTCCCCAAGACCCCCAAGGAAGCAGCAGCTGCTGCTCATCTCCTGAGAGCAGAGGAGGAGAGCCAGGGAGGCTGCTGGCTCATGACCCCATCTGCCCTGTCCCCAGTGCACTGCTGTGGCACACTCTGGTCACCATCCCAGAGGGCACCACCCTGCCTCTCCTCTCACCACCCTGCCTCTCCTCTCACCACCACCTGCTGCCAGGGATCCCTCTGGCACAAGTTCCCTCTGCCCTGCCAGCAGCCCTCTACCCTTCAGGCCCCAGCAAGCCCTGTGGCACAGAGCAGACTTACCCTGAAGTGTCCTGCACACCCAAAGACAGCCACACGGGCAGGAGTGTCCACGGCCCCTGGCACCGGCCACCAGGGTCAGGGGCATCTCCACAGAGCTGTGAGGCTGAATGAGCCCAGAGGGCACAGGGCTGGAGTAGAGCACAGCAGCATTCTCCTGGTGCTCCTGGAAGGGGCAGGAGCACAGTATGGCATGGGCTGGAAGGGACCTTTCAAGCTCATCCAGTCCAACCCCCTGCACTGAGCAGGGACGTCTGCAGCTAGAGCAGGCAGCTCAGAGCCCCAGGCAGCCTGGCCTGGGAGGGCTCCAGGCAGCTCAGAGCCCCAGGCAGCCTGGCCTGGGAGGGTTCCAGGCAGCTCAGAGCCCCAGGCAGCCTGGCCTGGGAGGGTTCCAGGCAGCTCAGAGCCCAGACAGCCTGGCCTGGGAGGGTTCCAGGCAGCTCAGAGCCCCAGGCAGCCTGGCCTGGGAGGGTTCCAGGCAGCTCAGAGCCCAGGCAGCCTGGCCTGGGAGGGTTCCAGGCAGCTCAGAGCCCCAGGCAGCCTGGCCTGGGAGGGTTCCAGGCAGCTCAGAGCCCAGACAGCCTGGCCTGGGAGGGTTCCAGGCAGCTCAGAGCCCAGCAGCTGGCCTGGGAGGGTTCCAGGCAGCTCAGAGCCCCAGGCAGCCTGGCCTGGGAGGGTTCCAGGCAGCTCAGAGCCCCAGGCAGCCTGGCCTGGGAGGGTTCCAGGCAGCTCAGAGCCCAGCAGCCTGGCTGGGAGGGTTCCAGGCAGCTCAGAGCCCCAGGCAGCCTGGCCTGGGAGGGTTCCAGGCAGCTCAGAGCCCCAGGCAGCCTGGCCTGGGAGGGTTCCAGGCAGCTCAGAGCCCCAGGCAGCCTGGCCTGGGAGGTTCCAGGCAGCTCAGAGCCCAGACAGCCTGGCCTGGGAGGGTTCCAGGCAGCTCAGAGCCCCAGGCAGCCTGGCCTGGGAGGTTCCAGGCAGCTCAGAGCCCCAGGCCGCCTGGCCCTGGCAGAAAGGCACAAAACAAGAAGCGAGCCTGGACAGTCTCAGCATCCTCAGGGGCTCCCAAAGCTGCTGTACTCACCAACAGCCATGTTTGGACTGGCAGAGCAGCTTTTCACCACCCTCTGAGCTCTTCTGCATGACAGCACCCCAGAGCACAAAGTGCTCCCCAAAGAGCTGAAATTGCTGCCTAAGGCTGATGCTCAGGAAGGTTCCCATTGCCCTGCTCCCTAAGGTCACATTTGGGTTGGTTCCTCTTCCCAGCGCACTGGAAACCATCAAGGTCTCACCCAAAGCCCTTTTCTCCCAAGCACAGCCTGGCTGAGCCCTGGGGGCAGGAGGGGGGGTGATGCCAACCTGAGGCAGCAGTGCATAGCAGCCTGGCAGGTCGCTGTCACTCACCAGGGTCAGCAGCTGCTGGGCAGGGAGCTGCAGGTAGCAGCGGCCGAAGGACACCACGGGGTTGGGCACTCGCAGAGCAGGAACCACACACCTGGGCAGAGAGAGGGCCAAAGGGGCTGGAGGCACTGGCAGAGGAGAGGCTGCTCGACTCCTCAGGTGGCAGGGAAGGGAGCAGAACACATCTGCCTGGGGCAGAGTGGCTGCAAAGTGCCACCAGCAGCCTGGCCTGGATCTGCGGTGCTGTGGCCAGCAGGAGCAGGGCAGGGACTGGCCCCTGGGCTCAGCACTGCTGAGGCCACACCTCAAATCCTGGCAGCACTTTTGGGCTCCTCACTCCAAGAAGGCCATTGAGGGGGTGGAGTGGGTCCCGAGAAGGGCAACAAAGCTGGGGAAGGGTCTGGAGAAAAGGAGGCAGAGCAGAGCCCTCCTGGCTCTCCACAAGTCCCTGCAAGGAGGCTGGAGCCAGCTGGGGCTCGGGCTCTTCTCCCAAGGAAGAAGTGATAGCACAAGAGAAATGGCCCCAGGCTGTGCCAGGGGAGGGCAGTGCCAATCATTAAGAGAATTGCTGTGCCCTTTAGGAAAAGGCTCAGGGCCAGGCCTGGCCATTCTGGGCAGATGCTCCTCCAGGGGGCTGCTTGCAAACCCTGCGCTCCCAGCTCTGGCTGGGCAGAGCCAGCTCCTGGAGCAAGGCTCCTCCTGTGGAGCTGGAGCCAGCAAACCCCGTGCAAGGGGCTGGATGCAGCAGGAGAGCCAAAGGGCTGCAAGGGAAGTGCTGGTACCTGGCTGTGAGGGGCAGGGAGAGCAGCTCCTGGCCCACACCATCCACGTCCACCACCAGTGCCTGCTCATAAAAGCCCTGGGTGTTGGAGCACAGGGTGACCTGGGGGGAGAGCAAAGCACCAAACACTTCAGCACCCCCACAGCTGCTCTCCTGCCATTCCCAGGCCATGGGAAGCAAGGGAGGACTTTGCCCTTTTGCTGCTCCTTGTGCAGAGCACAGCCTCTGGGAGCACCACAAGGCTGCTTTGAGAAATGCCTGTGGCAGTTCCCAGGCCATGTGTCAGAGGAATGCAGGCACCAGCAGGGCCATCCTCCACTCAGCACTGCATGGCCAGGCAACAGCAGAAGTGCAGGGGAGAGCTGCTGACTGCAGCAGAACCACTCCAGCTTTGCAGGGGGAAGCTGGTGCAGAGGCTTGGCCCCGCAGAGCCTGCTCAGCTCACAGCCACCACAGCTTGTGCAGTCCCACTGCAGATCACTGCAGTGAATCCAACTCATCCTGCCCACAGCGCAGGAGGAAGAAGAGCAGGGAGAGAAGCTAAGTGCTTCCTACAGCAGTCTCTCCCTAGAACAGCCTCCTGCTGCCCTCAGCCTTCCTCTGCCCAGCTGCAGTCCAAGGAGCTAAGCAGCTCTGAAACCCTCAGCAGTGGCTTCTGGCCTTGAGCCTGGGGGGGCAGGAGCTGCAGCTTCTGCCTGCAGACTCCAAGGGCTGCTCCTTCAGGAAGGTCCCAGAGCAGCACAGCTAACAACAGCCCAGCCCTGCTGCAGGGATGTGCCTGGCCTGACACTCACAGCCAGCAGCACTGAAGCCTCTCCCAGAGCAGGGAAGCCTCAGCCCCAGCCGCTGAAGCCCCTCCGGCCCCACTGCTCCTACCTTGATGTCCACGAAGCTCAGGGCAGGGATGGTGCCTCTGCCAGGGCTGATGGTGAATTCACAGGGCCTGAGGGGCCCCTTGGCTGTCTCCCTCCGGGAGGGCAGAGAGTTGTCCAGCCCCTGGGCAGCGCTGGGCTCTGCCACGCCGGCCCCGGGCACGCGGAGGGCGAAGGCCAGGGGCTCCAGGGAGGTGTTGGTGAGGCGACAGAAGAGGCTGTGAGGGATGCCTAGGAGAAAGGACACAGCTCTGCACCTCTGCACCAGCTCCTGTGCCTCCTGCTGGCAATGTCCTGGCATGCTCAGACTGCCCTGGGGCTTTGGCTCCCCTCCCTCTGAGCTACAGCTGCCGGGGAAGCCAAGCAGCTCTGTGCTGGCACTGCTGGGGGACAACTAATTCCCCACCAGGCAGCAATGTGCCCCCATGGCCAAGAAGGCCAAGGCTCTCCTGGGGTACAGTCAGGAGAGTGTGGCCAGCAGGGCATGGGAAGCCTTCAGCTGCAAAGGCCTTCTCCATGCCATCAGCTGCAGAGGACACTTCTCCTCTTGGATCCCACGGTTCTGCCTGCTGGGATCCCTCTGGGTTTGTCTATTCCCAAGGAAGCCAAGAGGTGCAGCAGGGATGGAGGCAGGGGAGGATGCAGCTCAGCAAAGGCCAGCAGTTCTCTTAGCAAAGTCCATCAGCAGGGGGAAAAACAGAGAGGCATCCTGGCCAGGCTGATCACAGCCCTTTGATCAAGCCAGAACTGGCTTCCCATGCAAACTTGAGACTCCCCAGGAAAAAGCCTTCTGTGAGACTGAGCTGAGGCACCAGAACCTGCATCTCAGTGCTCAGGCAGCAGAGCTGGGCCTCTGCTGGGCAAGGAGAAGGAGCCCAGGGCTCTGAGCACACCAGGCCCTGAGGCAGAGCTGTTTCTTGGCCACATTGCCTGGCAGGCGACAACCAGTGGCCCTCCCAGCACCAATGAACATCTCCCACTGCAGCTCAGGGGGGAAATGGTGTCCAAGCCTGGCAACATTTACCCACAGCAGCTAGGGGCTAGGCCAGAGCTTCAACTCCCTTCTCCTGCAGTCCCACCCCCTGGGCCCTCCTGGGGCTGTCACAGCCATCCTGCTGCCCAGGACTGGGAGCCTGGGGCTGATCAGACCATGAGGGACTCCACAGGACACTGCTCTGCCAGCCCTTTGGGCCTCTGTGCCCTCACGATGGCAAAACACTGCCCAGGCAGCCTGCAGCCCTGCTTTAACATCCTGAAGGCTGCTCTGGAGGGCCAGGAGTGCTGGAGGCTCTGAGGCTCCTCGCTGGGGCTGCAGAGCCCTCAGGCTGTGCTCCAAGGCCAGGCCACACTCACCACAGGAGACGTCCCCGAAGCGCAGGCGAGGGACATCGAAGTGCAGAGGAAGCGCACAGACACAGCCCCTGTGGGGACACAGCAGAGGAGGCCTTGGCTTGGCTGCAGAGGGCTGCAGAGCGCTGCAGAGCCTGCAGCTTGCACTGCTGCTGGCATGCAGCCAAGCTGCTCTCCCAGCACAGGGGGCTGCAGTCAGCCTCTCACCTGACAGTCAGGGTCACAGGCTCAGGGATCCTTCCGCACTGAACCTGATCTCCTCTGTGAAGTCCCCCAGGACAGTGGGACGGAAGCAGAGCTGGATGAGTTGGACCTCATCTGGCCAAATGAGGCCCTGACAGGGGGGAGAAGGTGAAGCAGGAGCCCAGAGCTGTAGCTGGAGGGACCAAGCTGAAGGAGGCATCGATGGCTCCTTTGTTGTGCAGGATCACCTGCAAGACATCCAATGGAAACACCTGAGGAGCCTGCCTGCCTTCCTGGAGGCTGATTTGTGTCCTGATCAAACATCTGACAGCTGGAAGAGGCAGAAGATGCTGCCTGCTGCTGCTTGGCAGACACCAAAGGAAAGTTCTACCTAGGGGGGGTTCATTGAAAACAGCCAGAATTGGAGAGAATGAATCCTAGAGTGGGTTGGGCTGGAAGGGACCTTCAAGCTCCTCCAGTTCAACCCCCTGCCATGGGCAGGGACACCTCCCAGCAGCCCAGGCTGCTCAAGACTTCATCCAGCCTGGCCTTGAACACCTCCAGGGAGGGGACAGCCACAGCCTCCCTGGGCAACCTGTGCCAGTGCCTCGCCACCTTCATTGCAAAGAATTCTTCCTCACCCCCAGGCTCAATCTGCCCTCCTCAAGCTTCACCCCATTCCCTCTCATCCTGGCACTCCCAGCCCTTGTCCAAAGTCCTCCCCAGCTACTGGAAGGCTGCTCTGAGGTCTCCCTGGAGCCTTCTCTTCCCCAGCCTCAACAGCCCCAGCTCCCACAGCCTGTCTCCACAGTGGGACTTCACCCCAAGCCCTGCCAGCCCCTGCTGCTCACCTCATGGCTGTAGGTGGAGCCAGCCATCACCTGCCCAACCTCCAGCTGCTCAGGGCTGACGCAGAGCCAGGGCCCTCGGCTTCCCCTCGGATGTGCAGAGGCAGCCTGGCCTCACGGCCTGGGGAGAGAGTTCCAGTGGATGACTCCTTGAGGGCTTGAGGTGGGAAGGGACCTTGCAAGGTCAGCCAGCCCAAGCATCAGCACTCAGCAGAAGAGCTGCAGGCACAGCAGGTGGCTCTGAGCCCCAGGCAACCTGACCTGAAGTGGTTCCAGGAGTGGGGCACCTACCCCCTCCCTGGGCAACTGGGGCCAGGGTCAGCACCCTCAGGCTCAAACATTCTGGAGGGATGAGGGGTCAGCCAAGGGGCTTGGAGGAATCAAGGAGCAAAATGAACTGACTCCCTAGTGAAACCTCCTGGGGTTCCTCTTTCAGGAGGAACTGTCCCTTGACTCTGGGACACTTTCCACCCTGAGAGCACAGGGGAGCAGCTGCTTGGCAATGCTCCTCTTCCAAAACTCCAGGAGAGAAAGGCCCAGCAGGGTCCCTCAGGAGCAGGCTCCTCTCTCCAAACACAAAACGTTTGCCCAGCTCTGCCTCCTAGAGCCCCAGAGCAGCTCCAGGGCTGTGTGCAAGCAGCTCTCCTACTGCTCTGCAATGCAAAACCTCTCCTGGCCCAAGCCCTGGAGATCCACCTGGAGAGGTGGCACTGGCCAAGGGATCCAGGCCCAATTCCTGGGCAAGTCAGAAGCAGTTCCCTGGCATCTGTGTCTGTTGGCTTGGGGCAGGAAAGAAAGCAACAAAGCAGCAGGCTTGGTGCTTTCAGCAGCCTCCAAGAACGGGAGCTGGGCTGCTGCACCTCCCTGGGCTCTGGAGGGGAGGAAAACCCTCAGGTTCCCTGGAGGAAGCCTGGCAGCCAGCTCCCTCCCACCTTGAGACACAGCCTGAGCAGCACCCTGCAGAGATGGAGAGGAAGGACAAGGAAGCCTGAAGATGGCTGCAGGCACTCCCTGCCCTGTGCTAGCACAGCAAAGCCACCACCTCTGGAAGGGCAGAGCTGCTGTCACTCAGGGGGCAGTGATGGCTGCAGCCACCGGCAGCCTGACCACACTGCAGGCAGACAGCGCGGCACAGGGCTCATCGGCAGGCTGCTGGGGGCTCAGCTTTGCAGGGAGAGCCTTCCCCTGCTGAGCAGAGCAAGCCTGAGCAATGCCACCAGGGGAACCACAGCCTCAGAGCTGCCAGGGGACAGTGCCCAGGCAGGGAGAGGCACCTGCTGGCCAGAGATGGTCCTTTGAGGGCACCCTGCACTCAGCAGGGAACCCCACCCAAGGGCTGGCAGTACCTGGCGGTGGGAGGAGATCAGGGGCTGGGAGCACTCTGGAACTCAGCTCCTACCACCTCAGGAGCCCCAGGATGCCTCCAGGCTATGAGGACTCCTCTTGGAGGGAAACAGAGGGGCTAGAGGGGCTTAGGGGCTGCTTTGTTCAGTAGCTCCTTGCCCTTCACAGACTCTCCAGCAGGGCAAAGCCACAGCAGGAACCCGAGCCCTTCTGTTGGCCACTGACCCTTCTAGCAACTAGAGCAGGAGCCAGGGGACTGGAAGCTTGCTTGGGCCTGGCCCGCAGCCTGGGGCAGAGCGCAGCAGAACGGAGCTGTACCTGAGATGTCACAGTAGAGCCTTGCTTCATAGACTCTGGCTGCCTGGGGCTAAAGGTCACCTGGATCTCAGCTGAGCAGTGTGGCCACACCTCTCCCTCCTAGAAGAGAGGAGGGCAGCAAACCATTGATCTCCAAACCTTCCAGCTCAGCTTTGCAGCCACAGCCCTGCAGCCTTTCTTCAGAGCACCAAGGGAGAGCAAACAGCAAGCACCACATGTGCTGGGGCAGGGGGGGGAGAGACAGGCACAGGCAGAGCCCGCAGGGAACTGCTCCAGAAGGGAGGGAAGCCTGGGAAACCAAGAGCCTGAGAAGGCTGGACAAGGCAGAAGGGGAGAGACCCATGGAGCAGCCCACTTCGAAGTCAGTCCTAGAGCAGAGTGTGGAACATCCCCAGAGCCAGTGAGGAAAGGTTTCCCTCGCAGGGCTGAGGCCAGGCTACACTTGGTGTCCCTCCAGCGTTCCCTGGAGCACCAGCACTCAGTGCTGTGGGCAGCCAGGCTGCTGCACCTCACAAGCTCAAGAGCAGCTTCAGCTGGTTGTGGAGAGGCAGTGCAGTGCCACCAAGCAGGAGCCCTGGGACACGCTCCCAAAGCAGCTCTGACGCACCACAGGATGCTGCTCCCCTCCCTCCCTCCAACCATCCCTACTGCTCTGACACAACCTCCTGCTCCCATCCTGCTGCTGCCAGCTGCTGTGCTGGGACAGTGCAGTGGTGCTGCTGCTGGCTCTCAGCCTCACATGGGCTAAAGGAGGAACCAGGAAGAGCAGATGACCTCTGCCTTCACACTCACTTCACCTCTTTGGAAGAAAGGAGAGGTTGGGACTGCGGCAGGCTTTACTCCCAGATGAGATGCTGCTCAGACAGCAGCATCCTCCAGCTCTGACCATGCACTCCCTCAGAGGCAGGGCTCTGGTTGGGGGAAGGATGTGGCTTTGGCTCACAGCAAGAGAGCAGCAAGCCTTCTCTGTACCTCGGTGCACCACGACTCCCCAAGCCCCTTTCAAGCTGCCAGCCTTGGGCCCAGGCTCCGAGGTGACAGCGGCAGGGAGACTCCGAGCCGCTGGCAGCCCAGGTGCCATGAGGGGATTGCTACTGCCATGACTCAGCTGCACTTGGCCTCCTCTCATTGCCTTCTTCAGCTCGGCTGGGAGCCGGCAGTGCTCTAAGAGCCTGCGGCAAGCCCAGACACCCCCGCAGGGGGGGCTCCCAGCGCAGGCCCTCTGAAGGCTGGGCGGACAGCGAGCAGTGCCTTCTTTTGCTCAGCTGCCGCGGGGCCCTGCAGCTCCACCAAGGCTTCTCGCCCCAAGCCCTGCCGGCTCCACTCCCTCGGCGGGAGCTGGGGCAGGCTCTGCCAAGGCACCTCCCCAGGGAGGAGGAACGAGGGCTCTGAGCTGCGGCTCACCAGCGGCTCGATGGTGAAGATCCCCGAGCGCAGCACGGCCTCTCCTTGCTCCTTCGCCCTCTGCCGCTGGACGATGCGGGGGGTCTGGAAGCGGCGTCCTTGGGGCGCAGGCTGCCTCCTGGGCTCCTCGGGGGGATGCGGCTTGAAGCGCCCCAGCAGCCTGCAGCCCAGAGACAAAGCCAGCAGGCAGCGGCATCAGCAGCAGCCCTGCACAGGCTCTGGCAGGAGCGCTCGCGGAGGAACAGCAGCGGCACAGCCAGGGGCTGCCCCCGAGCCCCCGGCTCCCAGCCCCAGCCCACCCCTGCCTCTTCCTGGCCTGTGCACTCCATGCTTGCGAGCTCGGAAGAGCTCTGGGAAAGCAGCAGCCCCCCGGGAGGCTCACACCTGCTGCACACCACAGCTGATGGGGAGGCCAGCAAACAGCCTCGAGTGGCTCTTCCTCCCTCGAGCTGCTCAGTGCAGCCCAGGCCTGAGCCTTGCCAGCCTCGTGGACCCTCTGGAGCCAGAGATCTCTGGACCTTAGTGCTTTGTGGGCCCCACAAAGGCAATTTGCTCTTGAGGAAATCCAGGCCCTGCACTTCCTCCCCAAAACACCATCCTCAGCTGGAGTGTGGATGCAGCTGGGAAGGGAAGTGCTGAGCTCCAGTAGCCCAAAGCCCAGGGATCCAGGCCTTGGTGCTGTGGAGGCTTTCCTGCCTCAAGCACTGCAAAGCACCAAGAGCCCTGGAGGCCACCTTGAGTGTAACCCTTGGGCAGGAATCTTCCTGAAGGGCAGCTTTCCAAACAACCTCTGCTGCTCCTCCTCCTCCTCTCTGATAGCAGCAGCTTCCACTGGAAGTGAGCTCTGACGTCGCTGCCATTGTGGATGAGCAGGGTGCTGCGGGTGCTCAGCGACAGGTAGGTCTTCTCCAGGGTCAAGGAGCTCCTGTCCAGCCTGATGTTCACATCCACAGCCGTCCACTGAGGCTGGCGTGAATATCTTCTCCTGGAAGGGCCAAGGGGAGTCTCTGCTCATCTCACTTGTCAGCTGGAGCAGCATTTGGATCCTTTTACAAGCTCCAGACAGCTCCAGTGCTCCCTGCGGGGCTGCGGCACCCCAGCAGCACCCAGAGAGCACATCAGGCTTCCCAGGAGCCAAGGGCAGCAAGAGGGACAAAGCAAAGCTCTGCTGCAGGCAGAGACAGCACAGCCCCAGGGCACCTGTGAGCAAGGCTCTGCTTCAGCAGCAGCTCTGAGGCCAAGGCTGTGGGCAGCGTTGGGAGGTGACACCCTGCGCTCCCCACTTATCCTCAAGGGATGCTGAGGCTGACACTTCTCCGGGGCCTGCTCTTTGGCTACTCCTGAACCAGGAGGAGTTTGAACCTCTCCAAAGAGGCTTCCTGCCCAAGACCAAGAGCCTGAAGGGTCTGAAGCTGTGAGGAGTGGGATGGAGATGGGTAGAGGACAGTGCAGAAAAAGGGTTGAGGCAAGGCAAGGGAGAAGTGGAGCCAGGACAGAGGAGTGCCAGAGGCCCATGGGCACCACGGAGTCTGACAGAGCCCTGCCCTCCTCCTGCCACCCTCAGGACACAGCATGGCTGGGAAGCAAAGCTCCCCTCTGCAGTGGGGAGCCAGGGACACAGAGTGCAGCAGGCAGTGCCAGCACTGACCTGAGTCGCAGTGCAGGGTCAGGACCCCGCGGTGGTCCCCGCTCCGCAGCGGCAGGAAACTCCACAGCCACACTGCACGGCGTCCCCGGCCCCGAGCTCCCACGCAGGCTCAGCAGAGAATGGGCTGAAAGAGTGAGACACCTCAGGGCTGCTGCAGAGATCTGGGCACCAGCCCCACGGGATCAGAAAGAGAGCTCCTGACTCGGTGCTGAGGAGATTCAGCCCTCAGCAGGTCGGAGTAGAAAATGACACCAGGTGCCCCATAGCCTGCATCCAGCTCCCTGCAGTGAGGCTGCAGCAGCCCAGCTGCTGGCAATGCCACTGAGCAGGGCTGCTGGAGAGCACAGGGGTGGAAGAGCTGCCGGCATCAGAGCCTCCCCTGGCTTCCTGCCACCCAGAAACATCACTCAAGAGCTGCAAATGGCAAGGAGATCACAGCTTAGTAAGCAGCCAGGCCGGCAAAAGCCTGGCTGAAGAGCTGAGCAGGATGCTGAGCTCTTCACCTCTGAGTGCTGAGGCTGTAGAGAACCTCCTGCTCGCCCAGGTTGCGGAGCAGCAGAGTCCTCTGGGTGCTGTGCTTGACCGGGCAGAGGGAGAAGTCAGCTGCCGGGGAAGTCCAGCACAGCCGGGGACCTACAGCTCGGATGGGCACAGGGAACTCCTCCCTTGGCTGACACAGAGCAGCCGGGGGGCAGTAGTCCTGCAGGGAAAGGAAGAGCCTCAGCAGGCTGCAGGCAGTGGCAGCACCAGGGCAGAAGGAAAGCTGCTGGGCTCGTCTCACTGCCAGCTGCGGGCAGAGAGGCAGCAGCCCTGAGCCTCTGGGGACCTTTCTTCCTCCAGCACAACTGGCACAGGGCTGGGAAGTGCAGAGCAGAGCCAACCCTCTGCCCCGCGGCTCTCTCAGCAGCCAGCAGCACCAGAGCAGATTCTCTGAGACTTGGATGTGAGGCAGCGCAACCAAGTGACTCACCTCGGGGGTTGCCAGCCCCCCAGAGCCACTGCAGCCTGGGAAAGGCAC
>JAAWVA010000042.1:3007575-3086035 GCA_015227895.2 Colaptes auratus | reverse complement strand
TCATTGCCTCCGGGGTGCTCCCCCCCCGGGTGGAAATTGGGGGCAGCTTCTCCCCCCCAATTCCTGCCCATCAGGGTGGGAATTGGGGGCAGCCTCATCACCTCAGGGTGCTGCCCCCCGGGTGGAAATTGGGGGCAGCTTCTCCTCCTCTGTGCTGCCCCTCTTGGTGGGAATTAGGAGCAGCTTCTCCTCCTTGGAGCTGCCCCTCTTGATGGGAATTGGGGGCAGCCTCATCGCCTCTGGTTGCTGCCCCCCCGAGTGGAAATTGGGGGCAGCTTTTCCTCCTGGGTGCTGCCCCCGGGTGGAAATTGGGGGCAGCTTCGTGCCGGCACTGTCCTCAGCATGCTGTGTGGCACGGCGGCCTCAGGCTTCCCCCTCCATGCCCAGCCCTGCTGCCAGCCCTGCTGCCAGCCCTCCCTCCTGAGGCAGCCAAAGCCCCACCGGGGTTGGGCTGGGGAGGGGACACAGCCATCGTCACCTCGGCCGGGGCCGGCCCAGTGTCCACCGGGATCCACCAATATCCACTAAGATCCAATAATGTCCACCGCTATCCAGCAAACTCCCCCTGCATCCACCACAGCCGCAGCCGCTCTCCCACTCCTCTCGCTCTCAGGGCAGTGCCTGGTTGGCACAGCAACAGAGCCTGAGGCCACCCAGCGGCACCTGGCAGCCGCGGCTCAAAGAGAGGAGTGCCCAGCGCTGGGAGCAGAGGGCAGACACCGGCCGGGCACAGGGCTGCCCAGAGCCCAAGGGGAGCTGCCTGGGAGCCTGCTCCGGTCACCCAGGGCAGGCCCAGAGCCCAAGGGGAGCTGCCTGTGGAGCCCTGCTCGGCTCAGCCAGGGCAGGCCCGGAAAGCCTCCCAGGCCCCAGGCTGCCAAGCAGCTCCGCAGGAGAGCCACACAGCTCCTGCTGCCCAGGAGACACAAAGCAGCTGCCTGGTTGAGAGGAAACTGGGGGCAGCTTCTCCTCCTGGGTGCTGCACTTGTGTGTGGAAATTGGGGGCAGCTTCTCCTCCCTGGTGCTGCCCCTGTGTGTGGAAATTGGGGGCACCTCCTCCTCCTGACTGCTGCCCCTCTGGGTGGAAACTGGGGGCAGCTTCTCCTCCTGGCTGCTGCCCATCCTGGTTGAAAACTGGGGGCAGCTTCCCCTCCCGGTGCTGCCCCTCTGCTGGAAACTGGGGGCAGACTCACCTTCTCAATGTTCCCCAGCCTCTGCTTGAGCTGGGGCAACCTCCTCTCCTCTGCCTTGCCACCCCTCTGGATGATCCGGGGCAGGCTCCCCTCCTGAGTGCCACCCAGGCACTCCATGACCTCAGGCACCTCCTGCAGGAAGGAGGAGGGAGTCAGCTGAAACACACAGCACCAGCACAAGCCACAGCCACCCTCTGCTCCTCTTGTCCAAGTGCCACTGAGGAAGAATCTGTGCTCACAGCTACCAGGCCAGTCCGGGAAGCCTCCTGAGTGACCTGCTGCAGGGTTTCACAGCAGAGCCTTCATGAGGCAGAGCAGAAGGGACAAGCTCTGACCAGGGGGCTCTGTCCCATGAGCTTCTGCCTGATTTGCTGGGGCACTCCTGGGGATTGCTGCTCTCTGGGCATTTGTTCCCTCTGTAGTGCTGCTGGATAGAGCCAGGGAGCTCTGAGGAGAGCAGGCCAAGAGTGCCCCAGCTGCAGCCTTGCCCCAGGCTCCCCAGCCTGCCCTGTGGAGATGGCACTGCTGGGGGAGGCAGAGGGGAGCAGAATACAGGCAGTGTGCTGGGACTGAGGTGCAGAGGAATGCCTCCAAGTCTGAGTTCTCCTTCAGTAGCACTTTTCTCTCTGTCCTGGCCTCACAGAGCCCTCTGCAGAAGCCTTCAGAGATAACTCCTTGAGAGACCATCAGCCCAGGGCATCTCCAGTCAGCAAAGGGACATTGGTGGCTAGGAAGAATTGCCCTGGCTCCACTGTTTGCAGGGCTGGATCTGTGCTCCATGTAGGCTATCCCAGCATGCTGGGGGTTGGAAGGGACCTCTGGGGATCATCCAGTCCAACCCTCTTGCAATCCCAGGGTCACCCAGAGCAGCTTGCCCAGGTTCACAATGTCTAGGTGAGTTTGGAATGTCTGCAGAGAAGGAGACTCCACAACCTCTCTGGGCAGCCTGCTCCAGGGCTCCTTCTTGACCACAGCAGCTACTTACAGTTCCAGGCTGCTTTGCCTCTCTGGCTGGCTTCAGGTGACCAGCTGCTCCCACTGGGCCCTGGAGCCTCTCAGGCCTTTTGCAGGCTCTCTTGGAGCGATGGTTCTGCTCAGTGGCCACAGCTCAGCTCACCTGCAAGGAAGCAGCAACAGACCTTTGAAAAGCCAGAACCCCACTCACAGCAAACCCAAAGGCTCCACAGTGCCTCCAGGCTGGGGCATCCTTCCCAAGGGGAGAGCCCCTGGGCTGCCCTGCTGCTGTTTCTGCCTCGGGGAGCACAGAGCTCCATGCCCTGGGGAAGAGCCACACTTTCTCACCACACTTTCTCACCACACTTTCTCAGGGCTGCTGTGCTTGGCTTTAGGGACAAAAACCACCTGTAGTGGGTTGAGGCAGCCCCCTCCCCACCACGGGCACAAATAGCAACTCAGACAAACGGAGTGCAAAAGTGATGGAAAGTTGCAATGAAAAAGCAGTGAAGGTTTACAGAGAGACAGAAGCACAGTGACAAAAGAAAATCCCAAAACATACCCAGGAAGATCCCATCCCCACCTGGGGGCACATCCAAGACACCCCCAGGGCTCCTTCTTCCCCCCTCCCCCCTGCTAGGCTAGTCTCAGCTGGCCAGATCTGAGACTGCCCATCCCCCCGTGGCCTTTGAGCCTAGCCAGGCCCATGGCCGGGAGACAACATCTCCCCCAGTTACCGGGCGCCGGCGAGGAAGAAAGAGCAGGTGCCAGACCTGGCACTGGATCTCATAGTGGTGGTGCAGAGAATTATGGCAGAAATACCTAGTTTCCTGTGTCCACCCACTGGGCTGGACCTCTGGACACAGGAAGCACCTCATGTAGCAGAGGGCACCCAGCCCAAACTGCAACACCACCCTTATTTCATACCATAATCTCTGCACCCCAAACATATCATCCAATCAGAAATCTTCTGATGACATGTCCAACGAGGTCCTTATCTTCATCTGGGCGTCCACCCAAACAGTCTCTCATTCAGGCTCAAGCATCAGTCCATTCCAGTCCTTCTTCTCTCAGCTAATGGAACCTCCCAGCGATGCAGAGTTCACTCTTCTGCGGTGCAAGCTCTTCATGGATCCGTTGGACATGCTGGTCACCTGGAAAAGCCTCACAACTCCTCACCCCTTTATTTCCATCTCTATTTACTCAGCGGCATATTTCCACCCCTGGGGCAAGCCAGTCAGAACAATCAGGCTCTAACTGCTTCTCCACCCCTCCAGGAAAATAGCACGCTGAGCCTTCCACAACCCCGCACGGACCTGTCCCAAGCCCAGTGCTGACCGCTTCCAGCCGCGGCCCGAGGCTCCACAGATGCATGTCACAGTACACCGCCCTCCCGCTGGGCGTTCGCGTCCCGAGGCGTGACAGCAGCAGACTACACACCCCCCCCACCCAGAAGCGGGAGGGGCTGCACCACAACCTACTGAGAAGAAGGGAGGCAGTGCCAGGTGCTTGGCGCCATTTTCGGAGCTCGTCCGAAAGATCGGGAAGAGACTAGGGCCGGCCCTGCTACAGCCCGAGCGCACGGCCGGGGCCGCCGCCGCCACAGCCCGAGTGGACGGCCGGAGGCCGCCGCCGCCGCTCCGAGCGCACGGCCGGGGCCGCCGCCACAGCCCGAGTGGACGGCCGGAGGCCGCCGCCGCCGCTCCGAGCGCACGCCGGGGCCGCCGCCGCCACAGCCCGAGTGGACGCGGAGCCGCCGCCGCCGCTCCGAGCGCACGGCCGGGGCCGCCGCCGCCGCAGCCCGAGTATACAGCAGGGCTCCGGCCACCTCTATCGCCGCGGTACAGAATCAAAATCACCTCCACCCCTCGGGCATTCAAACAGCTCCTCCAGCGAAAGCCATAAAGGCGTTCTCAGAGCCCCTCCAGGCACAGCAAAGGGGGCAGGAGACAAGCCCAGGGGCCCTGCAGTGATGGCACAGGAGGGGAAAGCAGACTGGAGCCCAGCTCAGGAGGAAGGCCCCATCCCCCCAGAAGGAGCCCCAGGGCCAGGGTGCCCCAAAGGGAGGCAAGAAGCAGCCAGAGCAGCTGTGAAGAGCCAAAGAACCAAAACTTTACTGAGCAACACAAATGGGGGGGGGGGGAGAGGGGAAAAAAGGGGTGGGGGGGAGAGGGGGAAAAAAGGAGTGGGGGGGAAGAGGGGGAAAGCAGGGGGGGAGCCACAGAACCAAACCTTCATTGTACAACACAAATGGGGGGAGGGGGGAGAAGAGCAGCAAATGGGAGGGCAGGGGGGGAATGGGGGAGGAGGTTTTCAGTTCCAGGGAGTTTTTTAGAGCAGGAGGAGCTCAGAGCTGATGACAGCAGCAGTGAGGAGGAGCTGCACCTCCTGGCTACTGCTCTCCAGGACACTGTGCTGCCTCTGGCCCTGCCTCTGCCTCCAGCAGCTGCAAAGAGAAGAGGGAAGAGTCACTGAGCAGGGCCCTGAGTGCCAGGCTGAGCAGGGAGCCTCCAGCAGCAGCCACACAGAGGGGCTGGGAAGGACATCCCCAGGGCTCATCCCATGAAGATGGCAGCAGGAGACCCTTCTGCTGGAGGCTGTGTGTCACCTGCTGGCCAAAGGCCTCAGCACCAGCCCTGCAAGCACACACGTGGGGACTGCCCCTGGCTCCCAGGGCCTGACCTTGCTTGTCCTGGCCCCTAGAAAGCCAGCAGCCCCCAGTTTCCCTCCTGGAGGCTGTGGCTGGAGAAGCCCAAGGATGAAGAGCCCCAGCAACTCCTTTTCCTTCCTGTCTCAGGAGAAAGGACTTTCCAGAGAGACATCTGGGGTGGGGCAGCCACCCCCTCCTGCTGGGGGCTGGGAAGGGGCATTTGGGGGTGGGAGGCAACTCCTTTGGCAAGTCTCTGACTGCTGTGCCTCTGCTGGGCAAAAGGAGTTGGGTTCCAGGGCTTACAGTGGTTCAGCAGCTGGGGCAGAGCCATCAGCCAGGAGAAGCTTGTTGGGCAAGGGAAGTCAAAGCAGGAGCTGCTGCTGAGATCCCCACAGCCAGCAGCAGAGGAGGGTTGAGTTGGGAAGGACCTGGATGCTTGTGGAGTCCAAGCAGCAGCCCTGCTCTCCAGAGCCCTGGCCAGCTCTGCTGCCTTGCCCAGTGCAGGCAATGCTCAGAGCTCAGCCCCAAGGTGCTGGGGGGCTCCTCAGCACACACAGCAGAGTGCTGCTGCTGCTGCTGCTGCTCTGCACCCAAAACAAGCAGCAGGGGGTTGAACTCCTTGGCAGTGCAAAGGCACTGAATCCAAACCAGAGCTCTGGACTCCAGGGAATGGAGATCTGCTCAGTGCTGACCAACAGCTAAAGCAGGGGGCAGGGGGGTGGGGGGCAAGAGGCTGAGGCCAGACTCTCCTCTCAGTCGTGCCCAGGGGCAGGCCAAGGGGCAAGGGGCACAAACTGGAGCCCAGGAGGTGCCATCTGGCCAGGAGGAGACAACTCTTTGCTGTGAGGGTGCTGGAGCCCTGGAGCAGGCTGCCCAGAGAGGCTGTGGAGTCTCCTTCTCTGCAGAGAGCTCCCCCCCCCAGTCACTGTGATCCTGGGCAAGCTGCTGTGGGGGTCGGGACTGGATGACCTCCAGAGGTCCCTTCCGACCCCCAGCACGCTGTGCAAAGGTCTTCAGAGCTGTGAGCTGCCCTCCAACACAGGCTGCAACGCTTCAGCTCTTGGCTCAGGCTTTGCCTCTCTTGTCCCAGAGCCCTCCCCATCTTGGGGGAGCCCTCAGGTGCCTGAGCAGCCTCCTCTCCTCTAGCACATCCTGCTGGCTCCCCTTCAGGGCTGGACTCACTGCCAGGAGGAGCAGCTCAGGCAGCAGAGAGGGAGATCTGCTGCCATCAGCAGACCTCCTTGTGGCAGCTCAGGCAGCTTCTGCTGCTGTGCTTCTCACCTTCCTCCGGAGAGGCCGGCCGGCCCCTGGGGCCCTGGTGGTGTCCACGCCCCTGCTGGCATGCAGGCCCTCATCCCGGTCAGGGGCCTCCCCTGGGGGCAGCTGGGAGGAGACCCTGGACCCCTGACACTTCACTGGCTGCTGTGGGAACGTGACCTCAACTTCTGCCTGCAAGGTCACTCTGACATGCTCAGCACAGAGAGCTTGGAGATGCTCCACCTAGGGAGAAGCAGAGGGCCATGAGCAACCTGGGAGCACTGGCAAGGACAGGACAGGCTGTGGGTGTGGGGAGCAGCTGTGCCAGGAACACCTCTGTGAGGAGAGGCTGAGAGCCTGGGGAAGAGCAGCCTGAGAGACAACCTCTGTCAAGGGCTAGAGGGTGGGGCACAAGAGGCTGGGGCCAGACTCCTCTCAGTGGTGCCCAGGGACAGGGCAAGGGGCACAAACTGGAACCCAGGAGCTTCCATCCGACTGTGAGGAGAAACTTCTTTGCTGTGAAGGTGCTGGAAGCCTGGAGCAGGCTGCCCAGAGGGCTTGCAGAAAGCTGCCTGTGGAGGCAGAGCTCAGTTCCTGCTCCCTGCCTGGGCTCTCCTTACCACACCGCCCTGCCAGACCTCCTGGGGGTGACACACAGAGGAGCAAGGGCTGAAGGTGGCAGAGAAGTAAAGCAGCAGCTGCTCAACAGGCCCAGGGCAGCCTCCAAAGCCTCCTCTGACAAGCTGGAGGCCAAGTGCTCAAGCAGCCAGGGGAGCAGAGAAGGCAAGAGAGAGGCAGGAAAGGCAGCCAAGAGGCTCCAAGTCACACAGTGTCTGTGCTTTACCTTCTGAGCAGGCTCCTCCCTGCTGAGCAACTGCTGACAGGGCCCTGGGAGCCGACTGTGGAGCTGGGGGCTCTCCTCCTGGCACTGCCTGCACCGGAGAGCGGAGAACTCCAGGCTGGAGGGGCTGAGGGCTGGCACAGCCACCTTGGCATAGAGGAGGACACCAAATGTGGGGCCTCTTGCTACCTAGTGAGGGGCAGAGCATCCAGGTGAGATCCAGCTGACAGCTGCTGCTGGCCCAGCCTGCCCCCAGAGCGGGGGAGGGCAGGGGAGGGGAGGAGGCGCAGGGCACCTGGATGGGCAGCAGCAGGGCCGCCTGGCCCAGCGGCACGGTGGCACTCTGGGCTCCAGGCACACGGTGAAGGTCCTGCTCTGGAAGGAGGGCAGCTGCTCCACACACTGCAGGTCCACACTGAAGCCTTCAAGAGAGGGAGAGGAAGCAGCTGAGGCGCAGGGGACATCAGGTGGGGCACCAGCACCCTAAGGCCACCTGAGTGTCCTGGCTGGCAGCCCTGGCGAGGGCTCTGCCTCTCCAGAGGAGCTGCTGCTGCTCCTTGTCACAGTCTCACCAAGGTTGGAAGAGACCTTGAAGATCATCGAGTCCAACCTCTCACCACAGACCCCATGACTACACCATGGCACCAAGTGCCACATCCACTCCCCTCTTGAACTCCTCCAGGGATGGGGACTCCACCACCTCCCTGGGCAGCACAGCCCAGTGGTGAATGACTCTCTCGGTGAAGAACTTTCTCCTCACCTCCAGCCTAAACTTCCCCTGGCACAGCTTGAGACTGTGTCCTCTTGTTCTGGTGCTGATTGGCCTTCTTGGCCGCCTGGGCACACTGCTGGCTCATGTTCAGGCAGCTGTCCATCAGCACCCCCAGGTCCCTCTCTGTTTGGCAGCTCTCAGCCACTCTGCCCCCAGCCTGTAGCTCTGCCTGGGGTTGCTGTGGCCAAAGTGCAGCCCCTGGCACTTGGACTTGTTGAATGCCATCCTGCTGGCCTCTGCCCAGCCTGGCAAGGTCCCTCTGCAGAGCCCTTCTGCCCTCTGACTGACCAACATCTGCTCCCAGCTTGGTGTCATCTGCACATTTGTTGGTGACTGTCTCCATCCCCTCATCCAGATCATCAATGAAGATGTTGAACAGGCTGGGGCCCAGCACTGCTCCCTGGGGCACACCACTGGTGCCTGGCTGCCAGCTGGCTGTGGCACCATTCACCACCACTCTCTGGGCTCAGCCTCCAGCCAGTTCCTAACCCAGCTCAGAGTGCTGCTGTCCAAGCTGTGGGGGACAGTGTCAAAGGCCTTGCTGAAGCCCAGGCAGACCACATCCACAGCCTGCCCCACAGCCAGCAGGCAGGCACCTGGGCATAGAAGGAGCTCAGGCTGGAGAGGCTGGAGAGAGCCTCTGGCACCTTCTCCCTGGCAGCGCTCCAGGACAAAAGCTTTGCACAGCCCCAGCCCAGGCCCCAAGGGGGGAAAGGGAAAGGTTTGAGCTGAGGAGCTCCAGCCAGGCCAGGGAAGGACACTCAGACCTCTTCAAAGGAGAATGTCCAGCTAAGCTTTCCCCATGCCCTGCTGCTCCCTAGAAGCAACTAAGGGGAGGCCTCTGAGCAGCCTTCAGACACAGCAGGGCACTGCTTGGTGCTGCTGCAGCCTTGCCTCAGGGGCTGTCTCAGAGGCCTGTTTGGCTACACCACAGACCCTCCCAGGCTGTTTCCTCAGCCAGGGCTGAGCACAAGTGCCACAACCTCAGGAGCTTCACACAAAGCAACTCAGAAGCACCAAGGCTCCAGCTCCTTGGAGCACAAGGCCAGAGAGCACACAGGGAAACTCAGATGATGCTGATGGCAACCAAAAGCAGAAGGGGCTGAGAGGTGGCCAAGGGGAGCAGCCTCTCCAGCCCCTGCAGGGAAGAGTTAGGGCAGCCATAGGCAGGCCAGGCCTCTGGGCACCGCTGGCCAGGAGAACTCAGGCTGGGCTTGCTTAGCCTGCAGAAGAGGAGGCTCAGGGGAGACCTTCTTGCCCTCTCCAACTCCCTGAAGGGAGGTTGTAGCCAGCTGGGGGTTGGTCTCTTCTGCCAGGCACCCAGCACCAGAACAAGAGGACACAGTCTCAAGCTGCTCCAGGGGAGGTTGAGGCTGGAGGTGAGGAAGAAGTTCTTCCCAGCAAGAGAGATTGGCCATTGGAATGTGCTGCCCAGGGAGGTGGTGGAGTCCCCATCCCTGGAGGTGTTTAGGAAGAGCCTGGATGGGGTGCTTGGTGCCCGGGTTGAGTTGATCAGATGGTGCTGGGGGAGAGGTTGGACTCAGTGATCTCAGAGGTCTCTTCATCCTGGTTAGTTCTATCCTATTCTATTCTGTTCTCCCCATGGCAGTGGCTCAGGCTGAGCTGTCCCAGGCAGCTCTTGCAAGGCCCCAGGCAGTGTCCCCAGCACTGCTTACCTGTGCCACGCAGGGCGTGCCTATGGACTTGGCAGGACACAGGGAAGGGCCCCGGGTTGGTGATCGTCACGGCGCGCCTGTGGCTGCCCCCCAGAGCCACGCAGCCGAAGTCCAGGAGGTGGAAAGGCAGATCAGCTCTGCAGGGAGGAGGGAGGGGACTCCTGAAACCACAGCCTGGCCACATTGCCATGGCATGGGAGGTGCAAACCAACTGGGAAAACTCAGCCCAAGCTGCTGAAACCCAACAGCTGAGCAGCTGGTGACAAGACTCTGGCCGGTCCCAGGTTCTATCAGCTCCCAGGGGCACCTTCCAGCACAGCTGGCTGCCAGTGGGCACTGCCCACAGCTCCTGGGCCACTGCAGCTCCACTGCTCTCAGTGCAACTGCTGAGCCTGGCCTACAGCCCACCCCTGAAACTGCTTCAGGACCTTGTCAGAAGATTTGCCCCCCCCCCGCCCGGAAACCTTCACCACTCTGTACCCAGCTCTGGCCCCAGAGCCCCAGGGGCCTGTGAGATCCGCAGGAAGGTCCTGTCCAGAGCCATCCCACTGGGAAAACACAGCAAGGATCTGTTCTGCACAGCATCTTCTGCCTGGGCTGGAGCCTGCTGCTCCCACTCCTCAGCAGGAAGGAGCAGAGGGAAGGAGCCTGCAGTCCCACCAGCACCCACGTTCCCTGGCTGAGACTTTCCCAACCTGCTCCTTGGGTCAAGTGTGCTCTGCTGGGACCAGGAAGCCAGCTCTGAGCTGCCTCTTTCAGGACTGCTCAGCAGGGATGGTGTCTGGGCTGCCTGCAGGGGCCTCATGGTCTGCACTGGCTCCATGAGCAGAGCCCAGCAGCTGTGGGGAGCTGAGCACCCCCAAAGCGCAGGGAAGTGAGGACACTCAGCTGCTCCCAGGCAGCACGGCACAGCTCTCAGGAGCAAACCCTTTCTGCTGCCCACAGCTGCTCCCAGCTCTGCAGACCCCAGCAGCAGGGCTGCACTGCTGGCTGTCCCCCCCAGAGCACCTGCAGGGGGCTGGGGATGTCCCTACTCACCTGAGCAGCCTGTGGCGAACACGCGGCCTCAAGGCAGCTTCCCCCGGGGCGCTGCAGGCCGCAGCCTCCTGCTGCTCCAGGATGTGCTCCCTGAGCAGGATGTCCTCCAGCTGCATCTGCAGCCCAGGGTCCAGCTGAGGCAAGGAAAGACAGGGGCTGCTTAGCAAGGGTCCTGCCCAGGGCGTGGGCTCAGCTCTCCAAGAGGCTGCCAGCCTGCTCTTGCTGGGAGGGCTGAGGGAGTCCTCCTGCCCCACTGCCTGGGGCACCTCCAGCTCTCTTGGGCAGCACCTTGTCTCCAGAGCTACCACCTCCAGCACCTTCCCCTGCCCAGGCACTGCACTCAAAGCTATCTGGCCAGACACAGAGGGACAAGCCAGGAACTCCCCAGAGCTGCAGGAATTGGCCTGCCCCCAAGCAGTGCCAAAGCAGCCTGGACAAAAGCCCTCTTGCAAAGGAGGCCAGGAGGAAGCTGCTGCGGCCTCTTGGAGAGGAGCACTGAGATGACAGTCCCAGGGCTGGCTCAGGCTGCTGCTCTCCAGCTCTGCAAACCTGGCAGAGCTTGGCTGGGGGGCAGCAAGCAGCCTAGAGCTGGGGCCCCAGCAATTCATCCCCAGGAGCAGGGCCTGCAGGGTCCCACCCAGCTGCCAGGAAGCTCCTCCAGCTCCAGCAGGGACAGAGCTGGACAGCTGAGCTGATGAGGGCACAGCTAAGTGTGGCAGGGAGGGCCCACGTGTTAGCAGGGCACCCAGAAGCCTGCTGTGGGGCACAAGGGGACGAGGCTGGCAGGTGCCACACGGGGCAGCAGCTGTTCTCACCATGGTGTCCAAGTCATCTGGGGGTGGTTCTGTGGCTGCAGCCTCCCCCAGGACATCTGCTCTGTCTCTCCCACTGTCCTGGGCGGTCTCTCCTCTCAGCTCCCTGAGGACCTGCTCATATTTCTTGTTTCCTGAGGGCAGAAACCCCCCCTCAGGTGGCAGCGTGGGCATCTCAGCTGGGCAGCCCCCTCCCCACACCGCCTCTCCCAGAAACGCTCCTCCAGCAGCTCTGGGCAGTGGGAGCTGCTCCTCCTGCCTGCAGCCTGAGCTTCAGCCCTGCCCAGCTTCCTCCCCCAGAGCAGCAGCTCAGCCCCTGCCAGCTGATGCCAAGCCAAGCCTGCCACAAGCCCAGCGTCTTGGCAGGGCTGCAGCAGGGCCGCTGCAGGCTCTGCAGGGAGGCTGCCGGGACACAGCCCCCAGGGACTGCCAGAGACTCAGGAAGCAACCAGTGCTGCCCTGAGAGCCCTGCAGCCTCCAGGCTTGGCTGTGAGAGATGGGGGAAGAGGCAGGGGAGCATCCTGAGGAGCAGCCAGACAGTGCTTGCCTTGGATGTTCCTGGGCAGGTCCAGGCAGATCCGGGGAAAGATTCCCTCTCCTCTCAGGCAGATTTCCTCCGGTTCCAGGTGACCCACTTGGAGCTGGAAAGCCTTGCAGAAGAGCCCAGGCACTTCTGGCAGGTAAGAGACCTTCAGCACCTGCTGCTGGCCGGCTCCAAGGCAGCCCTGCAGGGAGAAGAGGGAGGGAATGCACCAAGAAGGCTTTGCTGGAGGCACGGCTCAGACAGGTTCTCAGCGCGCAGAAGCCATCAGACAGCAGCACCTTCCAGCCTTCTGCTTTCCAGAAGCGTCTCTTCCCCCCCCAGCAGCAGCCCCTCCTGCCCCTGCCCCCCCCAGCAGCAGCCCCTCCTGCCCCTGCCCCCCCAGCAGCAGCCCCTCCTGCCCCCCCCGGCAGTGTTGAGGCCACAGTTGGCCCTGAGGGTCTGAAAGGCCTCTTCCAACCACCAGGATCCTGGGATGCCATCCCCCTCAGCAGAGGCAGCTCACAGCCCTGGCTGCTGCTGGGGGATCTTCCTCTCCTCTTCTCTTTCTCCCCATTTTCCCCTCCAACCCCACCCAGGGCAGCCTGGCACAGGCACGGTCCCTTGTGCTCCTCCTCACCGTGCTGGGCACCACCAGGGGCACGCCGGGCAGCGGCCTGCGGGCAGCGGCCGTGCCAGGGCTCAGCACCACAAAGGTGAAGGGCAGCTTCCCCCTGTTCTGCAGGGTCACCTCTGCCTCCATGACAGAGTCCCACAGCTGCAGAGAGGAGAGAGGAGTGGGCAGTCAGACACAGGCCTGCCCCTGGGCATCTCCTGCAGCTGGCACTGGCCTAAGAGCAAAGGCAGGCAGCACAGCAGAGGAGCAGGGGGAGGGCACTTCACCCTCCCAGCTTCACCTGGGGAACCCCAGCCACAAGGGGACCTCTTGGCCCTGCACAGGAGCTGAGCTTTGTGGCACCCTGCAGAGGCACAGCACCAAGCACCAGGCAGGAAAGCAGAGAGCAGCCAAGTGCTTGAGGGGGCATCCAACACTCGGCTGGGGCAAAGCAGGTGGCATCAAGACCTCCCTGAGGCAAAGGCACCTGCAGGGCTGGCAGTGCCAGCAGAGGGGGACATGGAGCAACACACAGAGGGCCAACAGAGGGAAACAGTTGTGGGGGTGAACTGAAAAGTGAAGGGGGGTGACTCCGGGACACTGCCCCCAGCTCCACTGACTGGGAAGCCCGAGGGAACTTCCTCTTGGCTTTCCCTTGTTGATGAGCCAAGGGCATTAAAGCAGCCCCCCCTGCAGCTTGGGATTTAGGAGCAGAGCAGCAGATGCTGTCTGGAGGACACAGCCCCCTGGAGGCATCTGCTGGCATCCTGCCTGCCCCAGGAGGCCTCTCTGGTAGCCTTGAGGAGGACTTCTCCTAGAATGGTCCAGGCCAGCAGGGAGCTCCAAAGGTCACCCAGTCCAACCTGCCCACAGTCAGCAGGGACGTCCCCAGCCGGACTTGCCAGCTCCGGTGGGCTGGTGATGGCCATTCCAGGCCAGCTTGGCAGCAGAATGCCTCACTCAAAGGTCGTGCTGGAGCCAACAGAGCAGCTGGCCCTAGGCCTCAGTGGGCAGCCCCCAGCAGTGAGGGCTCCAGACAAGGAGCAGCCTGTGGTACCTGCAGCCCAAAGTCCAGCTCCGTGGTGTCCAGGAGGTAGCTGATGAGTGAGGCCTCCCCACGCAGCCTGACCTGGTAGCTGGGGCCTCCCTGCACCCTGCAGAGGGTCCTGGCACGGGCCACAGTGTTGGGGTGGCCAAAGAAGCCACCAGCATCCTGAGGAGTAGACAGACATCTGAGGATGGCTGCTGGGATGGTTTCTAGGAGGCAGCTTCACTCGAGGGCTTGCCCAGAAGGGGCTGGAGCCCTTCCCTGCATGGCTTAGAGCCAGGCCTCTGAAGGAGGTTGGAGCAAGGAGCAAAGAACAAGCCACAGGACAAGAGGAAAGGGCCTCAAGTTGCACCAGGGGAGGTTTAGGTTGGACACAAGGAACAAGTTCTTCCTCACAAGGGTTGTCAAGGCCTAGCCCAGGCTGCCCAGGGCAGTGGTGGAGTCCCCACCCCATGGCAAAGTCATGGAGACCTGGTGCTGAGGGCCAAGATCTAGTGGTGACCTGGCAGTGAGGAGTTCGCAGTTGGCCTGGATGAGCTGAAAGGTCTCTTCCAGCCCAAACCATCCCATGGCTCTGTTCCCAGTTCAGATGATACCTTGTTTCCTCCAGCAGCTCATTTCCAGCCTGATTTAGCTCAGGCTCACTGCCTCCTAACACCAGGGATGCTGGGCAGAGGAGAAAAGCAAGCAGGATGCGGTGGAGAGCCTGCAGTAGCCTAAGGTTGCCTTTGAGCAGGCACAGCCAGCCAGCCAGCAACCTCCAGGCACCTGCTGCCCCTGCTACAGGGACAAGATGCTGAGGGGCATCTGCATGAGGAGCAAAGGCTGAGAGCCCTGGGGCTGCTGAGCCTGGAGAAGAGCAGCCCCAGAGGGCACCTGAGCAATGCCCAGCAAGAGCCAAAGGGACAAGGGCACGGGGCCAGACTCCTCTCAGTGGTGCTACACCAGCAAGGGCAGAAGAGAGCTGCTGAGGCTCTTCCCAGCCCCAGGGGAGCCAAGAAGGACCTCAGTGCTACTGGCCAAAGCTTGGTCCTGCTGCAGTCAACAGCCAAAGCCCTGGGGACTCGCAGCAGCTCTCTCCCCTCCTCCTTGGAAGCCAAGCACAGGCAGCCCACAGCTTCCAGGCAGCAGACCCAGTGCCAGGATGCCAGCCAGAGGCTCACCTTCTCCACTTGGAAGGCGATTTCTGTGGAGGACGTCTGCAGGGCAGGAGCAACAAACTGGCAGCTGAGCTCCACCTGCAGGATCTGGCTCCTCCTGGCCTCGCTGCCCACCGCGGCCTGGCACAGCAGCTGCTCCCTCACCACCTGCGGGGAGAAGCCACATGGGGGCTGCCAGCAGGGGGCCAGGAGACAGCCTGCATCTGCCAGCCACGGCCCTGCCACTGCCCTCAAGCGACACTCAGCGCTCCCCTCGGGGCCGTTTGCCCCTCGCCCTCCACAGCTTCTGCTGCATCCCACTTCTTCTGAGCTCCAGTGGCCAGCATGGAATCAACAGGGTTGGAAAAGACCTCCAAGATCATCAAGTCCAACCTGTCACCCAAGACCTCCTGACTACTGGACCACGGCACCAAGTCATGCTGCACCCAACAGCCACAGAAAGCTCTGGTGAGCTCTGTGCTGCCTGGGACAATCCCTGCCCCAAAGGATTCTTCCTTGGATGTGCACAGTGCTCCAGAAAGCTGGAGGAGCTGTTGGGATGGAACTGGAACTAGTCTCAAGTTGTGCCAGGGGAGGGTCAGGCTGCATAGTAGGAAAAAGTTCTTCCCAGAGAGAGTGATTGGCCATGGGAATGTGCTGCCCAGGGAGGTGGTGGAGTCCCCATCCCCGGAGGTCATCAAGAGCCTGGCTGAGGCACTCAGTGCCGGGGTCTGGTTGATTGGCTAGGGCTGGGGGATAGGTTGGCCTGGATGATCTGGGAGGGCTCTTCCAACCTGGTTGATCCTGTGATTCTATGACTGCAGGACAAGCCCCAGGGGAGGGGATCTGATGGGGAAGGCTCAGCCCGCGTGAGGGACCTCACCTGGGGAGTGCTGGAGAAGCCTTCCAGCACCACCTCCATCGTCTGGCCTGGGGCCAGCTCCATCGTCTTGGGCCGAGGCTGAAACACAGGGCAGGCAGCTGCGAGGCTCTGGGGGGAAGCTCTGCCCTTGGTGCCGCTGAGGGCAGGGAGCTGCCCGCCCTGGGCAGGCAGGGAGCAGCCTCCTACGCTCCAGTAGAGGCGCTGAGTGCGGCGGCCTCGGTTGGCGACCTGGAAGCTGTAGCAGCAGGGAGCCAGGCTGCAAGAGGAGCAGAGATGGACAACGTCAGCAGAGCTGCTCCTGCCCAGCACTCAGCCAGCTGCTGGTGCTGCTGTCTGACCACACACCTGGCGGTGCAACCACCTCTGAAACGCTGACCCGGCCCAAAGCTTCAGCAGGAGCCAGCCCTTGCCTGGCCCTGAGCTTCTCCCCTCCTAGCAGCGGCTCTGCTTGTGCCCAGCCAGGAAAATCCTCCTGCAGAGCTGTCCCGATGGGGCACAGCCAAGCCCAGCCACGTCTGCCCAAGAGCCCTTCCTCCTTGCCGCAGGCCCGGAGCGGCAGCGGCAGGTAGAGGACAGAGGCTCCGCACAGAGCTGGCTCCGGACTCGCCGGCGGCATCCAGCCGGCAGCAGAGCCGCTGGGCAGGGCCCTGGCCGCTCCCTGCTGTGCTGCCGCTGCCCAGGAGTTCATTGGCTCCGTCTCAGATCGCCGTTCTGCCGCTGCTCCGCTTTGTTTCCAGCGGCAATTAAAGAGAGGGGGGTTGGGAAAGCCTTCCCTTGCCCCCCTTGCTTCTGCCCGGCTGCCTGCCGGCTGGGGGAGTGCTGCTGGAGCCTCCCCCTCCGCCGCTGCCCAGCGGCTCCACTTTCCCTCTCGCTGCGGACAAGGTGGAAGCTTAGCTCCTGCTTTCGCTTTGCCTCTGCCCTTGCATCCAGAGCACAGCTTGGGCTGAGGACGTTTCCTGCCTGCAGCTCCCGGCACAGCCTCTTGCGCTGAGCAGAAGTTCCCAGCCTGAGCATCGCTGTGTGAGGAACCTGACTCTGGAGCTTGAGCAGAGCCGCCGGGGTTTGGGGTTTGTGGTTTCCTCCCCTCCCCACCTTTCCTCTGCCTTTGCTCCAGGAAGGAGCCGCAGGGAGTCCATCTTGTGGCCGAAGCAGCAACTGCAGCTCCTGGCTCTCTAGCTCTGAATTGGATGTCAGGCTTAGAGTTGTCTTTTCCCTTCCTCTGCCTAAATGGTTCAGCTGCTCCTGCAGGTGCATTTGAGGTGGCTCCTTCCCACCCGGGCCCAGGAGCCTGAACAAGCTGTCCCAAAGCTGTGCTGGCCTTTTCTGGGGGACTGTTGGATTCCTAAAGTTATCAATAGCCTTGTTAATAGCTCTGCCACTTATTAACGGTCCCAATCCTGCCGAGCACATCCTCCCAGCTGCTGTGGGCAGGGCAGCAGCAGCCCTTGGTGCTTCCCCCCCAGCAGTGTTTTTCCAAGGGGCTGCCTGCAGCTTGCCCTGCATCAGAGCCTGAGCTGGCCTGACCTGGCTGCAAGGGGCTGGAGGAAGAGCTCCAGGCCACTGCAGCTCCCCCTTGGCAGCTGCTGCCTCAGATGGCTTCCTCTGCAGGTGCCAGTGGGGAGCTGCAGGGTATGGACTGCCCCTGGCCCTGCCCACGGAACTAGATGACCTTTAAGGTCCCTTCGCACCCAGCTCATCCCAGGATTCTATCTGGCGGTCTGGGCACCACTGGCCTCGCCGGTAGGGTGCCCTGGCATCCCTGGGGAGGCATCCAACCCTCATCAGCCCCAGCAGATCCCCCTCTGCTGACCAGGGCAGCTGGGGGTGTGTTTTAGGGAGAGCACTGAGCCTAAGAACGGAGATCAGGAGCGTGGCTGAAAGGAGCAGGGCAGCCAGCCCAGCTCTGGCTGCTGAGGGAACAGAGCCACAGCCAGAGACAACCAAGCAGAGCTAGACAGAAGCCCATGGGAAGGGCAGTTCCTTCATGGAAAGAAACACCAACTGCAGCCCTGCTCTCCAGACCCTTCCCCAGCTTTGTTGCCCTTCCCTGGACAGGCTCCAGCCCCTCAATGCCCTTCCTGGAGTGAGGAGCCCCAAACTGCCCCCAGGGTTCAAGGTGCAGCCCCACTGGGGTCCCGCACAGGGGCACAAGCCCTGCCCTGCTCCTGCTGGGCTTCAGCGTGAAGAATCCCTGTGGCTGCCCTGGAGGAGCCAGGGCCTTCTCCTGGCTGAGCCCCTGGCAGCAGCAGGAGCTGAGGGACACCTACCAGAAGCCAGTGCCCAGGCTGAGCTGCGCAGCCAAGGGCCTGTCGGTGACGATGGTGCTGCCGACGCCCAGGGCCCGCACGGGGATGCTGTAGCCACGGCTGTGCTCCACCAGCAGCTGCACCTCGGCCTGGAACTGCTCCGTGCTGTCCAGCTGGGCTGTGACACACACAGACACCTGGCCCTCGGGGGGGATCACTCCTCGGCTGGGCTCAACCCTCCAGCACCAGCCTCCGCCGGACTGGAAGACAAGGCAGAGCCCAGCTGAGGCTGGAAGCCACAGCCCTTGGTCTCTTGTGGGCTGGAGGAGCAAGGATGCGAGGGGAACAAACCAGAAGGGCTTCCTTTGCCTGCAGCCGAGCTAGGGGGGCTGCAAACAGCACCTCTGCAGGAGCTTACACCCCCCCTGTGCCACCCTCCTCTCACAGACTCCCCTCATTAGCCACCACGTCACCAGCCCAAGGGACACTCGGCCTCAAGGGAAGGCTGTTTCCTCCTCCAGCCTCCTTGGAGCGAGTGCTCCCTGGCCAGCAGGAACGCACTGGCGTGCAGATCTGCAGCTCCCCAGGGTCCCAGCTGATCCCATGCTGGACATGCTCCACATTTCAGGGCTGTGCTTGGGACAAGAGGCCCTGCTCAGCCCAAACCCTGCAGCATCCTAGGAGAGGTTTTTCCCTTTGGAGCAGGAGGCAGCAGTGTGCTGGCAGGCTGGGCACGAGCCAAGCACGGGCAGGATCCAGGGGAAGTCAGCTGGAGTTTCCAGCCTGGCAGCACTGAGCTCTCACGGGACAGCTGCTCTAAAGCTCCCTCTCTGAGTGTCAAACCATCCTGCTTGTCCTGTCACTACAGCTCCTAGTCAAAAGTCTGTCCCCAGCTTTCCTAGAGGCCACTTGATGTACCAAAAAGCTGCAAGGAGTTGACTTTTCTCCAGCAAATCCCAGGGAGAAGATCAGAGAGTCACAGAATGATTTGGCTCGGAAGGACCTGCAACTAGTTCCAACCCCCTCCCCTGGGCAGGGACAGCTCCAACTAAACCAGGTTGCTCAAACCCCTGTCCTCAGTTCAAAGCTGAGGGACCTGGGATTGCTTAGCCTGGAGAAAAGGAGGCTGAGGGGAGACCTTCTGGCTCTCTACACCTCCCTGAAAGGAGGCTGGAGCCAGGGGGGGTTCAGTGTCTCCTCCCAGGTAACAAGCGATAGGACAAGAGGCAATGGCCTCCAGCTGCACCAGGGGAGCTTCAGCTTGGCCATGAGGAACAATTCCTTCCCTTGAGGGCTGCCAAGGCCTGGCCCAGGCTGCCCAAGGCAGGGCTGGAGTCCCCATCCCTGGAGGCATTTCAAAGCCTCGGCGCTGCGGTGCTGAGGACCACGGTTCAGTGGGGAGCTGGCAGCGCTGGGCTGAGGGTTGGACTGGAGGGTCTGAAAGGTCCTTTCCAACCAAAGGCATTCTGGGATCCCAGAGCTCCAAAACTATGACTCCCACAGCCAGAGACCTTCCACAGAGGAAAGGGAGAACTTGGAAAGAGGATCCAGGCTCCCTGCTGCTCAAACATCTACACAAGCTCTGGTCTGCTGAGGGCTGCCCCAGCTGAACCTGCCCCCGGAGCCAGGCTCCTCTGGCCACCTGCGGATGCAACATCTTGCTTGCTCTCTCAGGCAGCCAGGTGGAAAGGCTCCAGATGAAAACCGAGCCCCAGGTGGCCACAGAGCAGCCATTTCCACTGGAGCCCTCTCCAGATACTCACCACCTCTGCCTGGAAGGCTGCAGGGATGGGGCTCTGATTGCAGAGCTGCAGACACCGGGAGGCCTCCTGCAGAACCTGGATGCTGCCAAAATCCACCTCGCTGGGCTGCACAGAGACATCTGGGCCCACTCCAACGCTCACCAAGGAGATCAACTGCTGCAGGGAGGAGAGAGGAAAAGCACAGTGGGGAAAGCTGACAAGGATCAGACAGCTCTGAGGCAGCTCCTGGACAGGGGAGAGCTCTGCCTGCTGCAGGTTCGCAGTGTTGGAAGCCTGAACCAGGAGGCCTGCAGCAAGTGTGGGCTCCAGGGACCCCAGCTGAAAGCCACAGGCTGCTGTTGTCAGGGGGAAAGAAACCAGCCTGCCCAGCCTGCAGTCCCTCCAGCAGCTCTCCTTCCTCTGCCCTGTGCCTGCTCCCAGCCCTGCTACTGCTCAGGCTTGCCCCAAACCACCCTCCCTGGCTTCTGCTGCTGCACAGCCACGCTGGGGCAGCAGCTGTCTGAAGGCTCCCAAAGCTAGCCCTTGAAGAGCAGCCCTAGCTGGCAGCCAAGCTGGCTCTGCAGAGGAGAGATCATGGGAGCTGGTGCTCTGCTTTGTGCTCTGGGCTAACCAACCCTGGCACCACCTGAAGAACAGAGCTGATGACAGCACTCCAGCAGCCTTTTCACCTCTTGGCCATCTGAGACCCACAAGTGGTGTTCCTGCAGCAGTGGCCCAGAGCACTGGAGGTGGAACGTGGATCCCTTGGCTGCAGCCCCCTCTCCCCTCATTCCAGAGCCAGCCTTCGCTTCAGCAGCACTCTGGGCTGTCCCTGGGTGCTCCTCCCCAAGACCCCCAAGGAAGCAGCAGCTGCTGCTCATCTCCTGAGAGCAGAGGAGGAGAGCCAGGGAGGCTGCTGGCTCATGACCCCATCTGCCCTGTCCCCAGTGCACTGCTGTGGCACACTCTGGTCACCATCCCAGAGGGCACCACCCTGCCTCTCCTCTCACCACCCTGCCTCTCCTCTCACCACCACCTGCTGCCAGGGATCCCTCTGGCACAAGTTCCCTCTGCCCTGCCAGCAGCCCTCTACCCTTCAGGCCCCAGCAAGCCCTGTGGCACAGAGCAGACTTACCCTGAAGTGTCCTGCACACCCAAAGACAGCCACACGGGCAGGAGTGTCCACGGCCCCTGGCACCTGGGCCACCAGGGTCAGGGGCATCTCCACAGAGCTGTGAGGCTGAATGAGCCCAGAGGGCACAGGGCTGGAGTAGAGCACAGCAGCATTCTCCTGGTGCTCCTGGAAGGGGCAGGAGCACAGTATGGCATGGGCTGGAAGGGACCTTTCAAGCTCATCCAGTCCAAGCACTGAGCAGGGACGTCTGCAGCTCTCAGACCCCCTGCACTGCAGCTCAGGGACGTCCAGGCAGCTCAGAGCCCCAGGCAGCCTCAGGCAGCTCAGAGCCCAGCAGCATGGCCTGGGAGGGTCCAGGCAGCTCAGGCAGGGCCAGGGTCCAGGCAGCTCAGAGCCCAGGCAGCCCTGGGAGGGTTCCAGGCAGCTCAGCCCCAGGCAGGGCCTGGGAGGGTTCCAGGCAGCTCAGAGCCCCAGGCAGCCTGGCCTGGGAGGGTTCCAGGCAGCTCAGAGCCCCAGGCAGCCTGGCCTGGGAGGGTTCCAGGCAGCTCAGAGCCCCAGGCAGCCTGGCCTGGGAGGGTCCAGGCAGCTGGGAGGGTTCCAGGCAGCTCAGCCCCCCAGGCCTGGCCTGGGAGGGTTCCAGGCAGCTCAGAGCCCCAGGCAGCCTGGCCTGGGAGGGTTCCAGGCAGCTCAGAGCCCCAGACAGCCTGGCCTGGGAGGGTTCCAGGCAGCTCAGAGCCCCAGGCAGCCTGGCCTGGGAGGGTTCCAGGCAGCTCAGAGCCCCAGGCCGCCTGGCCCTGGCAGAAAGGCACAAAACAAGAAGTGAGCCTTGGACAGTCTCAGCATCCTCAGGGGCTCCCAAAGCTGCTGTACTCACCAACAGCCATGTTTGGACTGGCAGAGCAGCTTTTCACCACCCTCTGAGCTCTTCTGCATGACAGCACCCCAGAGCACAAAGTGCTCCCCAAAGAGCTGAAATTGCTGCCTAAGGCTGATGCTCAGGAAGGTTCCCATTGCCCTGCTCCCTAAGGTCACATTTGGGTTGGTTCCTCTTCCCAGCGCACTGGAAACCATCAAGGTCTCACCCAAAGCCCTTTTCTCCCAAGCACAGCCTGGCTGAGCCCTGGGGGCAGGAGGGGGGGTGATGCCAACCTGAGGCAGCAGTGCATAGCAGCCTGGCAGGTCGCTGTCGTTCACCAGGGTCAGCAGCTGCTGGGCAGGGAGCTGCAGGTAGCAGCGGCCGAAGGACACCACGGGGTTGGGCACTCGCAGAGCAGGAACCACACACCTGGGCAGAGAGAGGGCCAAAGGGGCTGGAGGCACTGGCAGAGGAGAGGCTGCTCGACTCCTCAGGTG
Organism: Colaptes auratus; assembly: GCA_015227895.2. Taxonomy (NCBI): domain Eukaryota; kingdom Metazoa; phylum Chordata; class Aves; order Piciformes; family Picidae; genus Colaptes; species Colaptes auratus. Next base: position 3,064,163 of record JAAWVA010000042.1, on the reverse strand, counting down.
GCAGGGAAGGGAGCAGAACACATCTGCCTGGGGCAGAGTGGCTGCAAAGTGCCACCAGCAGCCTGGCCTGGATCTGCGGTGCTGTGGCCAGCAGGAGCAGGGCAGGGACTGGCCCCTGGGCTCAGCACTGCTGAGGCCACACCTCAAATCCTGGCAGCACTTTTGGGCTCCTCACTCCAAGAAGGCCATTGAGGGGGTGGAGTGGGTCCCGAGAAGGGCAACAAAGCTGGGGAAGGGTCTGGAGAAAAGGAGGCAGAGCAGAGCCCTCCTGGCTCTCCACAAGTCCCTGCAAGGAGGCTGGAGCCAGCTGGGGCTCGGGCTCTTCTCCCAAGGAAGAAGTGATAGCACAAGAGAAATGGCCCCAGGCTGTGCCAGGGGAGGGGCAGTGCCAATCATTAAGAGAATTGCTGTGCCCTTTAGGAAAAGGCTCAGGGCCAGGCCTGGCCATTCTGGGCAGATGCTCCTCCAGGGGGCTGCTTGCAAACCCTGCTGCTCCCAGCTCTGGCTGGGCAGAGCCAGCTCCTGGAGCAAGGCTCCTCCTGTGGAGCTGGAGCCAGCAAACCCCGTGCAAGGGGCTGGATGCAGCAGGAGAGCCAAAGGGCTGCAAGGGAAGTGCTGGTACCTGGCTGTGAGGGGCAGGGAGGCAGCTCCCGGCCCACACCATCCACGTCCACCACCAGTGCCTGCTCATAAAAGCCCTGGGTGTTGGAGCACAGGGTGACCTGGGGGGAGAGCAAAGCACCAAACACTTCAGCACCCCCACAGCTGCTCTCCTTCCATTCCCAGGCCATGGGAAGCAAGGGAGGACTTTGCCCTTTTGCTGCTCCTTGTGCAGAGCACAGCCTCTGGGAGCACCACAAGGCTGCTTTGAGAAATGCCTGTGGCAGTTCCCAGGCCATGTGTCAGAGGAATGCAGGCACCAGCAGGGCATCCTCCACTCAGCACTGCATGGCCAGGCAACAGCAGAAGTGCAGGGGAGAGCTGCTGACTGCAGCAGAGCCACTCCAGCTTTGCAGGGGGAAGCTGGTGCAGAAGCTTGGCCCCACAGAGCCTGCTCTGCTCACAGCCACCACAGCTTGTGCAGTCCCACTGCAGATCACTGCAGTGAATCCAACTCATCCTGCCCACAGCGCAGGAGGAAGAAGAGCAGGGAGAGAAGCTAAGTGCTTCCTACAGCAGTCTCTCCCTAGAACAGCCTCCTGCTGCCCTCAGCCTTCCTCTGCCCAGCTGCAGTCCAAGGAGCTAAGCAGCTCTGAAACCCTCAGCAGTGGCTTCTGGCCTTGAGCCTGGGGGGGCAGGAGCTGCAGCTTCTGCCTGCAGACTCCAAGGGCTGCTCCTTCAGGAAGGTCCCAGAGCAGCACAGCTAACAACAGCCCAGCCCTGCTGCAGGGATGTGCCTGGCCTGACACTCACAGCCAGCAGCACTGAAGCCCTCTCCCAGAGCAGGGAAGCCTCAGCCCCAGCCGCTGAAGCCCCTCCGGCCCCACTGCTCCCTACCTTGATGTCCACGAAGCTCAGGGCAGGGATGGTGCCTCTGCCAGGGCTGATGGTGAATTCACAGGGCCTGAGGGGCCCCTTGGCTGTCTCCCTCCGGGAGGGCAGAGAGTTGTCCAGCCCCTGGGCAGCGCTGGGCTCTGCCGCGCCGTCCCCGGGCACGCGGAGGGCGAAGGCCAGGGGCTCCAGGGAGGTGTTGGTGAGGCGACAGAAGAGGCTGTGAGGGATGCCTAGGAGAAAGGACACAGCTCTGCACCTCTGCACCCAGCTCCTGTGCCTCCTGCTGGCAATGTCCTGGCATGCTCAGACTGCCCTGGGGCTTTGGCTCCCCTCCCTCTGAGCTACAGCTGCCGGGGAAGCCAAGCAGCTCTGTGCTGGCACTGCTGGGGGACAACTAATTCCCCACGAGGCAGCAATGTGCCCCCATGGCCAAGAAGGCCAAGGCTCTCCTGGGGTACAGTCAGGAGAGTGTGGCCAGCAGGGCATGGGAAGCCTTCAGCTGCAAAGGCCTTCTCCATGCCATCAGCTGCAGAGGACACTTCTCCTCTTGGATCCCACGGTTCTGCCTGCTGGGATCCCTCTGGGTTTGTCTATTCCCAAGGAAGCCAAGAGGTGCAGCAGGGATGGAGGCAGGGGAGGATGCAGCTCAGCAAAGGCCAGCAGTTCTCTTAGCAAAGTCCATCAGCAGGGGGAAAAACAGAGAGGCATCCTGGCCAGGCTGATCACAGCCCTTTGATCAAGCCAGAACTGGCTTCCCATGCAAACTTGAGACCTCCCCAGGAAAAAGCCTTCTGTGAGACTGAGCTGAGGCACCAGAACCTGCATCTCAGTGCTCAGGCAGCAGAGCTGGGCCTCTGCTGGGCAAGGAGAAGGAGCCCAGGGCTCTGAGCACACCAGGCCCTGAGGCAGAGCTGTTTCTTGGCCACATTGCCTGGCAGGCGACAACCAGTGGCCCTCCCAGCACCAATGAACATCTCCCACTGCAGCTCAGGGGGGAAATGGTGTCCAAGCCTGGCAACATTTACCCACAGCAGCTAGGGGCTAGGCCAGAGCTTCAACTCCCTTCTCCTGCAGTCCCACCCCCTGGGCCCTCCTGGGGCTGTCACAGCCATCCTGCTGCCCAGGACTGGGAGCCTGGGGCTGATCAGACCATGAGGGACTCCACAGGACACTGCTCTGCCAGCCCTTTGGGCCTCTGTGCCCTCACGATGGCAAAACACTGCCCAGGCAGCCTGCAGCCCTGCTTTAACATCCTGAAGGCTGCTCTGGAGGGCCAGGAGTGCTGGAGGCTCTGAGGCTCCTCGCTGGGGCTGCAGAGCCCTCAGGCTGTGCTCCAAGGCCAGGCCACACTCACCACAGGAGACGTCCCCGAAGCGCAGGCGAGGGACATCGAAGTGCAGAGGAAGCGCACAGACACAGCCCCTGTGGGGACACAGCAGAGGAGGCCTTGGCTTGGCTGCAGAGGGCTGCAGAGCGCTGCAGAGCCTGCAGCTTGCACTGCTGCTGGCATGCAGCCAAGCTGCTCTCCCAGCACAGGGGGCCTCAGTCAGCCTCTCACCTGACAGTCAGGGTCACAGGCTCAGGGCATCCTTCCGCACTGAACCTGATCTCCTCTGTGAAGTCCCCCAGGACAGTGGGACGGAAGCAGAGCTGGATGAGTTGGACCTCATCTGGCAAAATGAGGCCCTGACAGGGGGAGAAGGTGAAGCAGGAGCCCAGAGCTGTAGCTGGAGGGACCAAGCTGAAGGAGGCATCGATGGCTCCTTTGTTGTGCAGGATCACCTGCAAGACATCCAATGGAAACACCTGAGGAGCCTGCCTGCCTTCCTGGAGGCTGATTTGTGTCCTGATCAAACATCTGACAGCTGGAAGAGGCAGAAGATGCTGCCTGCTGCTGCTTGGCAGACACCAAAGGAAAGTTCTACCTAGGGGGGGTTCATTGAAAACAGCCAGAATTGGAGAGAATGAATCCTAGAGTGGGTTGGGCTGGAAGGGACCTTCAAGCTCCTCCAGTTCCAACCCCCTGCCATGGGCAGGGACACCTCCCAGCAGCCCAGGCTGCTCAAGACTTCATCCAGCCTGGCCTTGAACACCTCCAGGGAGGGGACAGCCACAGCCTCCCTGGGCAACCTGTGCCAGTGCCTCGCCACCTTCATTGCAAAGAATTTCTTCCTCACCCCCAGGCTCAATCTGCCCTCCTCAAGCTTCACCCCATTCCCTCTCATCCTGGCACTCCCAGCCCTTGTCCAAAGTCCCTCCCCAGCTACTGGAAGGCTGCTCTGAGGTCTCCCTGGAGCCTTCTCTTCCCCAGCCTCAACAGCCCCAGCTCCCACAGCCTGTCTCCACAGTGGGACTTCACCCCAAGCCCTGCCAGCCCCTGCTGCTCACCTCATGGCTGTAGGTGGAGCCAGCCATCACCTGCCCAACCTCCAGCTGCTCAGGGCTGACGCAGAGCCAGGGCCCTCGGCCTTCCCCTCGGATGTGCAGAGGCAGCCTGGCCTCACGGCCTGGGGAGAGAGTTCCAGTGGATGACTCCTTGAGGGCTTGAGGTGGGAAGGGACCTTGCAAGGTCAGCCAGCCCAAGCATCAGCACTCAGCAGAAGAGCTGCAGGCACAGCAGGTGGCTCTGAGCCCCAGGCAACCTGACCTGAAGTGGTTCCAGGAGTGGGGCACCTACCCCCTCCCTGGGCAACTGGGGCCAGGGTCTCAGCACCCTCAGGCTCAAACATTCTGGAGGGATGAGGAGGTCAGCCAAGGGGCTTGGAGGAATCAAGGAGCAAAATGAACTGACTCCCTAGTGAAACCTCCTGGGGTTCCTCTTTCAGGAGGAACTGTCCCTTGACTCTGGGACACTTTCCACCCTGAGAGCACAGGGGAGCAGCTGCTTGGCAATGCTCCTCTTCCAAAACTCCAGGAGAGAAAGGCCCAGCAGGGTCCCTCAGGAGCAGGCTCCTCTCTCCAAACACAAAACGTTTGCCCAGCTCTGCCTCCTAGAGCCCCAGAGCAGCTCCAGGGCTGTGTGCAAGCAGCTCTCCTACTGCTCTGCAATGCAAAACCTCTCCTGGCCCAAGCCCTGGAGATCCACCCCTGGAGGTGGCACTGGCCAAGGGATCCAGGCCCAATTCCTGGGCAAGTCAGAAGCAGTTCCCTGGCATCTGTGTCTGTTGGCTTGGGGCAGGAAAGAAAGCAACAAAGCAGCAGGCTTGGTGCTTTCAGCAGCCTCCAAGAACGGGAGCTGGGCTGCTGCACCTCCCTGGGCTCTGGAGGGGAGGAAAACCCTCAGGTTCCCTGGAGGAAGCCTGGCAGCGAGCTCCCTCCCACCCTTGAGACACAGCCTGAGCAGCACCCTGCAGAGATGGAGAGGAAGGACAAGGAAGCCTGAAGCTGGCTGCAGGCACTCCCTGCCCTGTGCTAGCACAGCAAAGCCACCACCTCTGGAAGGGCAGAGCTGCTGTCACTCCGGGGGCAGTGATGGCTGCAGCCACCGGCAGCCTGACCACACTGCAGGCAGACAGCGGCGGCACAGGGCTCATCCGGCAGGCTGCTGGGGCTCAGCTTTGCAGGGAGAGCCTTCCCCTGCTGAGCAGAGCAAGCCCTGAGCAATGCCACCCAGGGGAACCACAGCCTCAGAGCTGCCAGGGGACAGTGCCCAGGCAGGGAGAGGCACCTGCTGGCCAGAGATGGTCCTTTGGAGGGCACCCTGCACTCAGCAGGGAACCCCACCCAAGGGCTGGCAGTACCTGGCCGGTGGGAGGAGATCCAGGGGCTGGGAGCACTCTGGAACTCAGCTCCTACCACCTCAGGAGCCCCAGGATGCCTCCAGGCTATGAGGACTCCTCTTGGAGGGAAACAGAGGGGCTAGAGGGGCTTAGGGGCTGCTTTGTTCAGTAGCTCCTTGCCCTTCACAGACTCCTCCCAGCAGGGCAAAGCCACAGCAGGAAACCCGAGCCCTTCCTGTTGGCCACTGACCCTTCCTAGCAACTAGAGCAGGAGCCAGGGGACTGGAAGCTTGCTTGGGCCTGGCCCGCAGCCTGGGGCAGAGCGCAGCAGAACGGAGCTGTACCTGAGATGTCACAGTAGAGCCTTGCTTCATAGACTCTGGCTGCCTGGGGCTTAAAGGTCACCTGGATCTCAGCTGAGCAGTGTGGCCACACCTCTCCCTCCTAGAAGAGAGGAGGGCAGCAAACCATTGATCTCCAAACCTTCCAGCTCAGCTTTGCAGCCACAGCCCTGCAGCCTTTCTTCAGAGCACCAAGGGAGAGCAAACAGCAAGCACCACATGTGCTGGGGCAGGGGGGGGAGAGACAGGCACAGGCAGAGCCCTGCAAGGGAACCTGCTCCAGAAGGGAGGGAAGCCTGGGAAACCAAGAGCCTGAGAAGGCTGGACAAGGCAGAAGGGGAGAGACCCATGGAGCAGCCCACTTCGAAGTCAGTCCTAGAGCAGAGTGTGGAACATCCCCAGAGCCAGTGAGGAAAGGTTTCCCCTCGCAGGGCTTGAGGCCAGGCTACACTTGGTGTCCCTCCAGCGTTCCCTGGAGCACCAGCACTCAGTGCTGTGGGCAGCCAGGCTGCTGCACCTCACAAGCTCAAGAGCAGCTTCAGCTGGTTGTGGAGAGGCAGTGCAGTGCCACCAAGCAGGAGCCCTGGGACACGCTCCCAAAGCAGCTCTGACGCACCACAGGATGCTGCTCCCCTCCCCCTCCCTCCAACATCCCTACTGCTCTGACACAACCTCCTGCTCCCATCCTGCTGCTGCCAGCTGCTGTGCTGGGACAGTGCAGAGGTGCTGCTGCTGGCTCTCAGCCTCACATGGGCTAAAGGAGGAACCAGGAAGAGCAGATGACCTCTGCCTTCACACTCACTTCACCTCTTTGGAAAGAAAGGAGAGGTTGGGATTGCGGCAGGCTTTACTCCCAGATGAGATGCTGCTCAGACAGCAGCATCCTCCAGCTCAGACCATGCACTCCCTCAGAGGCAGGGCTCTGGTTGGGGGAAGGATGTGGCCTTTGGCTCACAGCAAGAGAGCAGCAAGGCCTTCTCTGTACCTCGGTGCACCACAACTCCCCAAGCCCCTTTCAAGCTGCCAGCCTTGGGCCCAGGCTCCGAGGTGACAGCGGCAGGGAGACTCCGAGCCGCTGGCAGCCCAGGTGCCATGAGGGGATTGCTACTGCCATGACTCAGCTGCACTTGGCCTCCTCTCATTGCCTTCTTCAGCTCGGCTGGGAGCCGGCAGTGCTCTAAGAGCCTGCGGCAAGCCCCAGACACCCCCCGCAGGGGGGGCTCAGCGCAGAGCCCTCTGAAGGCTGGGCGGACAGCGAGGCAGTGCCCTTCTTTTGCTCAGCTGCCGGCCGGGGCCCTGCAGCTCACCAAGGCTTCTCGCCCCAAGCCCTGCCGGCTCCACTCCCTCGGCGGGAGCTGGGGGCAGGCTCTGCCAAGGCACCTCCCCAGGGAGGAGGAACGAGGGCTCTGAGCTGCGGCTCACCAGCGGCTCGATGGTGAAGATCCCCGAGCGCAGCACGGCCTCTCCTTGCTCCTTCGCCCTCTGCCGCTGGACGATGCGGGGGGTCTGGAAGCGGCGTCCTTGGGGCGCAGGCTGCCTCCTGGGCTCCTCGGGGGGATGCGGCTTGAAGCGCCCCAGCAGCCTGCAGCCCAGAGACAAAGCCCAGCAGGCAGCGGCATCAGCAGCAGCCCTGCACAGGCTCTGGCAGGAGCGCTCGCGGAGGAACAGCAGCGGCACAGCCAGGGGCTGCCCCCGAGCCCCCGGCTCCCAGCCCCAGCCCCCACCCCTGCCTCTTCCCTGGCCCTGTGCACTCCATGCTTGCGAGCTCGGAAGAGCTCTGGGAAAGGCAGCAGCCCCCCGGGAGCCTCCCTGCCTCACAGCCACTGCCACAGCTGATGGGGAGGCCAGCAACAGCCTCGAGTGGCTCTTCCTCCCCTCGAGCTGCTCAGTGCAGCCCAGGCCTGAGCCTTGCCTCAGCCTCGTGGACCCTCTGGAGCCCAGAGATCTCTGGACCTTAGTGCTTTGTGGCCCCCACAAAGGCAATTTGCTCTCTGAGGAAATCCAGGCCCTGCACTTCCTCCCCAAAACACCATCCTCAGCTGGAGTGTGGATGCAGCTGGGAAGGGAAGTGCTGAGCTCCAGTAGCCCAAAGCCCAGGGATCCAGGCCTTGGTGCTGTGGAGGCTTTCCTGGCCTCAAGCACTGCAAAGCACCAAGAGCCCTGGAGGCCACCCTTGAGTGTCACCCTTGGGCAGGAATCTTCCTGAAGGGCAGCTTTCCAACCAACCTCTGCTGCTCCTCCTCCTCCTCCTGACTAGCAGCAGCCTTCCACTGGAAGTGAGCTCTGACGTCGCTGCCATTGTGGATGAGCAGGGTGCTGCGGGTGCTCAGCGACAGGTAGGTCTTCTCCAGGGTCAAGGAGCTCCTGTCCAGCCTGATGTTCACATCCACAGCCGTCCCGCTGAGGCTGGCGTGAATATCTTCTCCTGGAAGGGCCAAGGGGAGTCTCTGCTCATCTCACTTGTCAGCTGGAGCAGCATTTGGATCCTTTCTACAAGCTCCAGACAGCTCCAGTGCTCCCTGCGGGGCTGCGGCACCCCAGCAGCACCCAGAGAGCACATCAGGCTTCCCAGGAGCCAAGGGCAGCAAGAGGGACAAAGCAAAGCTCTGCTGCAGGCAGAGACAGCACAGCCCCAGGGCACCTGTGAGCAAGGCTCTGCTTCAGCAGCAGCTCTGCTGAGCCAAGGCTGTGGGCAGCGTTGGGAGGTGACACCCTGCGCTCCCCACTTACTCCTCAAGGGACTGCTGAGGCTGACACTTCTCCTGGGGCCTGCTCTTGGCTACTCCTGAACCAGGAGGAGTTTGACACCTCTCCAAAGAGGCTTCCTGCCCAAGCCCAAGAGCCTGAAGGGTCCTGAAGCTGTGAGGAGTGGGATGGAGATGGGTAGAGGACAGTGCAGAAAAAGGGTCTGAGGCAAGGCAAGGGAGAAGTGGAGCACAGGACAGAGGAGTGCCAGAGGCCCTGGGCACCACGGAGTCTGACAGAGCCCTGCCCTCCTCCTGCCACCCCTCAGGCACAGCACTGGCTGGGAAGCAAAGCTCACCCTCTGCAGTGGGGAGCCAGGGACACAGAGTGCAGCCAGGCAGTGCCCAGCACTGACCTGAGTCGCAGTGCAGGGTCAGGACCCCGCGGTGGTCCCCGCTCCGCAGCGGCAGGAACTCCACAGCCACCTGCACGGCGTCCCCGGCCCCCAGAGCTCCCACGCAGGGCTCAGCAGAGAATGGGCTGAAAGAGTGAGACACCTCAGGGCTGCTGCAGAGATCTGGGCACCAGCCCCACGGGATCAGAAAGAGAGCTCCTGACTCGGTGCTGAGGAGATTCAGCCCTCAGCAGGTCCTGGAGTAGAAAATGACACCAGGTGCCCCATAGCCTGCATCCAGCTCCCTGCAGTGAGGCTGCAGAGCCCAGCTGCTGGCAATGCCACCTGAGCAGGGCTGCTGGAGAGCACAGGGGTGGAAGAGCTGCCGGCACTCAGAGCCTCCCCCTGGCTTCCTGCCACCCAGAAACCTCACCTCAAGAGCTGCAAATGGCAAGGAGATCACAGCTTAGTAAGCAGCCAGGGCCAGGCAAAGCCTGGCCTGAAGAGCTGAGCAGGATGCTGAGCTCCTCACCTCTGAGTGCTGAGGCTGTAGCGAACCTCCTGCTCGCCCAGGTTGCGGAGCAGCAGAGTCCTCTGGGTGCTGTGCTTGACCGGGCAGAGGGAGAAGTCCAGCTGCCGGGGGAAGTCCAGCACAGCCTGGGGACCTACAGCTCGGATGGGCACAGGGAACTCCTCCCTCTGGCTGACACAGAGCAGCCGGTGGCAGTAGTCCTGCAGGGAAAGGAAGAGCCTCAGCAGGCTGCAGGCAGTGGCAGCCCCAGGGCAGAAGGAAAGCTGCTGGGCTCTGTCTCACTGCCAGCTGCGGGCAGAGAGGCAGCAGCCCCTGAGCCTCTGGGGACCCTTCTCTCCTCCAGCACAACTGGCACAGGGCTGGGAAGGTGCAGAGCAGAGCCAACCCCTCTGCCCCAGCTGCTCTCTCAGCAGCCAGCAGCACCAGAGCAGATTCTCTGAGACTTGGATGCTGAGGCAGCGCAACCAAGTGACTCCACCTCAGGGGTGCCAGCCCCCCAGAGCCACTGCAGCCTGGGAAAGGCACCACTGGGAGCCCAGCTGTGCCACGGTGCCAGCTGCAGTCCCAGCAATGCAGGCAGCTCCTGGCAGCTCGGCAGGGGATGCTCAGGCACATTCCCCGAGGGCCTTTGCCACATCCCCATCAGCAGTGGCTCTTGGGGGAGGTGCTGCAACTGGACACGGTCCTGGCTTGAATGCCAGGGGAGTGCAGGCTCCCTGTGTGCTGCCCAGCCCTGCCCACAGCGTTACAGGGACAGGGCTGGGGCACACCCTGGGTTCTGGGCTCCTGACTACAGGAAAGACATTGAGGGGCCAGAGGACCAGAGCAAGACAGAGGACCAGAGCAAGACCATGCAGCTGGAGAAGGGTCTGGAGAGCAGGTCTGGTGAGGAGTGACTGAAGGAACCGGCTTTAAGTCAGCCTGGAGAAAAGGAGGCTGGGGGGAGACCTTCTGGCTCTTCACAAGTCACTGAAAGGAGGTTGGAGCCAGGTGGGGCTTGGTCTCTCCTCCCAAGGAACAAGAGAAAGGACAAGAGGAAACAGCCTCGAGTTGCTCCCACGGAGGTTTAGGTTGGACATGAGGAACATCAAGGCCTGGCCCAGGCTGCCCAGGCCCAGCAATGCCTGGAGGGGTTTCAAAGCTGTGTAGTTGTGGTGCTGAGGCATGAGGTTTAGAGGTGACCTGGCAGTGCTGGATTAACAGCTGCCTTGGATCTTAAAGGACTCTTCCAACCAAAGCAAAGCAATTCCATGCTTCTAGGAGCACCCCATGCTCTGTGCTGGCCCTAGTGAGAGGCACCCCCTGGCCCCCCATTTTGCAGGGGAACACGGGCATGGCTTGGAGCAGCTACAGAAACAAGGACCTCTGTGTGGCCAGCACCCACAGCATGGCTGGGAGGGTGCTGGAGCACTGGGCCAAGCTGCCCAGAGAGCTTCACAGAGCCACAGAAGAGTGGGGCTTGGAAGGCTCCTCTGGAGATCATCCAGTCCAACCCCCCTGCTAAAGAGGCTGTGCCTCTGTTGTGGGGTCTCCTCCTCTGGAGAGCTTCCTAACCCTCCTGGACATTGCCATCCTGGGCAAGCTGCTGTGGTGTCCCTGCTCCAGCAGGGGGGTCGGGCTGGGTGACCTCCAGAGCTGCCTTCCAGCCCCCACCATTCCATGGCCCTGAGAAGCAGCAGGCACGAAAAAGGATGGCTCCAGAGATCAGCTTCTCTTGTCTGACTGCTGTGGCCAGCAGGACGCACAGAAGGTGAAACCAGTTTGCCAGGGTGCTGCTCCACACTCTGCTCAGGCCCACTTTGGTTCCTCCAAACCACAGCTCACTCTTGAACAGACTTTTGCATTCAGCCATGGAGTAGAGCCATGAGGAGGCAGCAATGGAAATATCCTAGAAAGCAGCACCTTGAGAGGCTGCCCCCAAGCCTCACCCTGCAGCAGGAGTCCCCGCAAGGAGAACAGTCTCAAGCTGTGTCTGGTGGGTTAGCAGCCTTTTCTGAGAGCAAGAGAACAAAGCAGGGGGAGTGCTTGCAGGTACTTTGCACTCCCTGCAGGGCATTTTTCGCCTGGGAAGCTGAGTCTGTTCCACTCTCCCCTCCCTGCCCAGCTAGGGGATAAAAAGCAGGACCTCGTAGCTGTTGGCCCTGGGCTTTTCTGGCTTCTGCCTCTGCTGAAGGAGAGCTGCTGCAGCTGCCCTCCTGCTCCTCTGCCCCGTGGTCGGACCTGATCCTTCTCCCTGCTGCCTCCACACTTCCTCAGAGAAAGGCTGGGTTTGGATTGTTCTCTTGTTGTTGTCCCCCTCCCATCCATCCTTGCTCCTTGCCCTTGTGACCCTTTTTCCTGTTATTGGTATATATATCTATATTGCTTAAAGACAACTCTTAGCCTCTCTACTTCCAAGCTGACTCCAAATTATTTTTTGGTGGATTTGCTCCTTCCTTTTCTCCCCTCTCTGTTGGGAGGGAGGAGGGGGGGAGAGATTCTCAGCCTTGCCCCCCACCTGAGCTCTTAACTTCCAGTTAAGGCTCAAACCACCACAAGGGGGCTGCCCCTCTGGCTGGAAACTGGGGGCAGCTTCAACTTCTCAATGTTCCCCAGCCTCTGCTTGAGCTGGGGCAGCCTCCTTTCCTCCGCCTTGCTGCCCCTCTGGATGATCTAGAGCTAAGCTGGAGGCAGGCCTGCCACGGGCAGGCCCCTCTCCAAATGCCTCATCAAACAGCAAGGAAAAGGGCAGGAAAAGTTTACCTTTGGACAGGAGGAGTCCCTGGAGCCTGGAAGCTGGGGAATGGGGGCAGGGTCTTCGCCCCAGGATTGCCCCTCCTGGTAAGAGGGGGCAGCCTCCTCTCCTCCCGGGTGCTGCCCCCCTGGCTGGAAATGGGGGGCAGCTTCTCCTCACAGATGCTGCCCCTCCGGGTGGAAATGGGGGGCAGCTTCTCCTCCCAGATGCTGCCCCTCCGGGTGGAAATGGGGGGCAGCTTCTCGTCGCAGATGCTGCCCCTCCGGGTGGAAATGGGGGGCAGCTTCTCCTCACAGATGCTGCCCCTCCTGGTGGCAATGGGGGGCAGCTTCTCGTCGCAGATGCTGCCCCTCCGGGTGGAAATGGGGGGCAGCTTCTCCTCCCGGGTGCAGCCCCCTGCTGGAAACTGGGGGCAGCTTCAACTTCTCAATGTTCCCCAGCCTCTGCTTGAGCTGGGGCAGCCTCCTTTCCTCCGCCTTGCTGCCCCTCTGGATGATCCGGGGCAGGCTCCCCTCCTGAGTGCCACCCAGGCACTCCATGACCTCAGGCACCTCCTGCAGGAAGGAGGAGGGAGTCAGCTGAAACACACAGCACCAGCACAAGCCACAGCCACCCCTCTGCTCCTCTTGTCCAAGTGCCACTGAGGAAGAATCTGTGCTCACAGCTACCAGGCCAGTCCGGGAAGCCTCCTGAGTGACCTGCTGCAGGGTTTCACAGCAGAGCCTTCATGAGGCAGAGCAGAAGGGACAAGCTCTAACCAAGGGGCTCTGTCCCATGAGCTTCTGCCTGATTTGCTGGGGCACTCCTGGGGATTGCTGCTCTCTGGCATTTGCTCCCTGGATAGAGCCAGGGAGCTCTGAGGAGAGCAGGCCAAGAGTGCCCCAGCTGCAGCCTTGCCCCAGGCTCCCCAGCCTGCCCTGTGGAGATGGCACTCCAGAGTGGCTGGTCACACAGCACCAGAGCAGTCCCTGACAGTGCTGGCAGCCCTCATGGAGCAGCTGACAGCCAGTAATGGACAGGAGGCTCCAGGGGAAACACTCTGGGGATGATCTTTGCTCTGAGGCAGAGAGCGAGGCCCACGCAGCCCCAAAGAGCTTTTCCAATCTAAAGCCTGGAAGCTGCTAAGGGCTGAGGCCCCTCTGCAGCTGGCAGCAGCCTGCAGCCTGCAACCCAGCACCCTGTGAGGGCCCCAACCTGCTGGTCCAACCCAAAGCACCACTGCAGCTGAGTGTGCTCAGTGCTGAGCAACTCCTGCAGGCCTTCAGTCCTCCAAGGCCAAGGCTGCCAGCAGGGAAGGAGTGCTAGCCCCGGGCACTTGGCAGTGACCACCCCGAGCAACAGCTGCCTGTGTCAGCAGGAGGATGGCCAACGGCAGGCTCCTGCCCTTGTGCCCTGCCCCAGCCTTGCTCCAGCATGGGGCTTGAGTGCCAGTGGCTCAGCTCCAGTAACCCCCAGCAGCTGCAGCAGAGCTTCTCCAGCACAGCACAACAGGGCCTGGCTGCCAGCTCTAGAGCTAAGCTGGAGGCAGGCCTGCCACGGGCAGGCCCCTCTCCAAATGCCTCATCAAACAGCAAGGAAAAGGGCAGGAAAGGTTTACCTTTGGACAGGAGGAGTCCCTGGAGCCTGGAAGCTGGGGAATCGGGGGCAGGGTCTTCGCCCCAGGATTGCCCCTCCTGGTAAGAGGGGGCAGCCTCCTCTCCTCCCGGGTGCTGCCCCCCTGGCTGGAAATGGGGGGCAGCTTCTCCTCACAGATGCTGCCCCTCCGGCTGGAAATGGGGGGCAGCTTCTCCTCCCAGATGCTGCCCCTCCTGGTGGCAATGGGGGGCAGCTTCTCGTCGCAGATGCTGCCCCTCCGGGTGGAAATGGGGGGCAGCTTCTCCTCCCGGGTGCAGCCCCCCTGCCTGGAAACTGGGGGCAGCTTCAACTTCTCAATGTTCCCCAGCCTCTGCTTGAGCTGGGGCAGCCTCCTTTCCTCCGCCTTGCTGCCCCTCTGGATGATCCGGGGCAGGCTCCCCTCCTGAGTGCCACCCAGGCACTCCATGACCTCAGGCACCTCCTGCAGGAAGGAGGAGGGAGTCAGCTGAAACACACAGCACCAGCACAAGCCACAGCCACCCCTCTGCTCCTCTTGTCCAAGTGCCACTGAGGAAGAATCTGTGCTCACAGCTACCAGGCCAGTCCGGGAAGCCTCCTGAGTGACCTGCTGCAGGGTTTCACAGCAGAGCCTTCATGAGGCAGAGCAGAAGGGACAAGCTCTGACCAGGGGGCTCTGTCCCATGAGCTTCTGCCTGATTTGCTGGGGCACTCCTGGGGATTGCTGCTCTCTGGCATTTGCTCCCTCTGTAGTGCTGCTGGATAGAGCCAGGGAGCTCTGAGGAGAGCAGGCCAAGAGTGCCCCAGCTGCAGCCTTGCCCCAGGCTCCCCAGCCTGCCCTGTGGAGATGGCACTGCTGGGGGAGGCAGAGGGGAGCAGAAAACAGGCAGTGTGCTGGGACTGAGGTGCAGAGGAATGCCTCCAAGTCTGAGTTCTCCTTCAGTAGCACTTTTCTCTCTGTCCTGGCCTCACAGAGCCCTCTGCAGAAGCCTTCAGAGATAACTCCTTGGGAGACCATCAGCCCCAGGGCATCTCCAGTCAGCAAAGGGGACATTGGTGGCTAGGAAGAATTGCCCTGGCTCCACTGTTTGCAGGGCTGGATCTGTGCTCCATGTAGGCTATCCCAGCATGCTGGGGGTTGGAAGGGACCTCTGGGGATCATCCAGTCCAACCCTCTTGCAATCCCAGGGTCACCCAGAGCAGCTTGCCCAGGTTCACAATGTCTAGGTGAGTTTGGAATGTCTGCAGAGAAGGAGACTCCACAACCTCTCTGGGCAGCCTGCTCCAGGGCTCCTTCTTGACCACAGCAGCTACTTACAGTTCCAGGCTGCTTTGCCTTTCTGTCTGGCTTCAGGTGACCAGCTGCTCCCACTGGGCCCTGGAGCCCCTCAGGCCTTTTGGAGGCTCTCTTGGAGCGATGGTTCTGCTCAGTGGCCACGGCTCAGCTCACCTGCAAGGAGCAGCAACAGACCTTTGAAAAGCCAGAACCCCACTCACAGCAAACCCAAAGGCTCCACAGTGCCTCCAGGCTGGGGCATCCTTCCCAAGGGGAGAGCCCCTGGGCTGCCCTGCTGCTGTTTCTGCCTCGGGGAGCACAGAGCTCCATGCCCTGGGGAAGAGCCACACTTTCTCACCACACTTTCTCACCACACTTTCTCACCACACTTTCTCAGGGCTGCTGTGCTTGGCTTTAGGGACAAAAACCACCCTGCAAAGATGACTCCTTCCAGACACCACATTACCAGTGCCCAGGAGCATTTCCCCAGGGAGAATGAGGGCCCTGCTCTTCACCCACTGACACCCAAACTCAAGGCTCCCTACAGGCATTACAGAGGCTGCAACAGCAGAAATCCAAGCAGGAAAGCACTCAAGGAAGAAGCTCAGCAAGAAATGCTGCAGGGGTGAAAGCAGGGCCACTGCAGGCTTCATCCTAACAGCAGAGGATCTCCAGCCTCCTTAGCCTACAAGTAGCATGGAGTAACAGGTCCCTCTGAGTTAACCAGGTGCAGGTTAACTTCTGCCACTCAGCAGCATGGCCACCACCTCTCTTCATCAACACAAAGCCTAGCAACAGTGACCTCCACTCTGCTGAGGGGCTCCAGTGACCCA
Organism: Colaptes auratus; assembly: GCA_015227895.2. NCBI lineage: Eukaryota > Metazoa > Chordata > Aves > Piciformes > Picidae > Colaptes > Colaptes auratus. The sequence continues at coordinate 3,048,562 of JAAWVA010000042.1, read as the reverse complement.
CAGCCAAGCTGGCACAAGAGGCACTGCCAGCAGCCCTACAAAACAGCCTCTCAGCCTTTCTGAGCCACCTCCAGAGTCGGCAGCAGCACTTCCCGGTGTCCAGCACAGGCTGTGGATGGTCACATCCTGACCAGCTGCCTTCCTGGAGCCTCCCTGAGAGATCTGAAACGCTCAGGAAACCTCAGCCTCAACCAAGCTGCTTCCATCTCAAGCCTCCAAACCTTCTTGGGCAAACAATTGTGTGTGTGCCTGCCCCACTCCCAGCCCGGGGCCCAGCCTCTGGAAGAGGCACACCAGGACACCCTGTGAAAACCAAGGGGAATTGGCAGGAGAGGACAACAGGGCCAGCCCAGCTGAAGTGCTGCTATGCAAATGCACGCAGCTGGGGCAACAAGCAGGATGAATTAATGGCCACCGTGCTGCTGGGAGGCCATGACATAGTGGGCATGACTGACACTTGGTGGGATGATTCCCATGAGTGGAATGTAGGGATAGATGGGTACAAGCTTTTTAGGAAGGATAGGCAGGGAAGGAGAGGAGGAGGTGTTGCCCTCTATGTCAAGAACCAGCTGGAATCAGCAGAACTCCACCTGGGGAGGGATGATGAGATGGTTGAGAGTATATGGGTTAGAATTAAAGGCAAGACAGGGGAAGGAGATATTACTGTGGGGGTCTCCTACAGGCCACCTGACCAGCAGAACCAAGCAGATGAGGCCCTCCACAGGCAAATAGAAGAGGCTTCCAGGTCACAAGCCCTGGTCCTCATGGGTGATTTCAACCACCCTGACATCTGCTGGAGGGACAACACAGCAAGGCACCAGCAATCCAGGATGTTCCTGGACTGCATGGAAGACAACTTCCTCCTCCAAATGGTAGAGGAACCAACAAGAAAAGGTGCTCTGCTGGACCTTGTTCTCACCAACAGGGAAGGGCTGGTAACCAATGTGAGGCTCAGAGACTGCCTTGGCTGCAGTGACCATGAAGCAGTTGAATTTAATCTCCTCAGGGCTATCAGGAGGACCTATTCTAAGCTTATGCCCCCAGACTTTAGGCGTGCAGACTGCGATCGCTGCAGGAATCTGCTAGCCACAGTGTCATGGGACAAAGCCCTGGAGGGAAGAGGGACCCAGGACAGCTGGTCAGTGTTCAAGGACCACCTCCTCTGTGTCCAGGAGCTATGTATACCAACAAGGAGAAAAACAGGGAAGAACAGGCTAGGAGGCCTGCCTGGATGAACAAGGAGCTCCTGGACACACTATTACTGAAAAAGAAACTCTACAGGCAGTGGAGGGAAGGACAGATAGAACAGGGGGAGATAAGGAAGCTGCCCGAGCAGCAAGAGGCCTGGTTAGGAAAGCCAAAGCAGAGTTTGAAGTGAATCTAGCCAGGGAGGTTAAAGGGAGCACTAAGAACTTCTACAGGTGTATTAATGGCAAGAAGAAGAGTAGGGAAGGTGTGGGCCCCCTCAGAAAGGAAACTGGTGAATTGGTCACAAGTGACGTGGAAAAGGCTGAGGTACTCAATAACTTCTTTACCTCAGTCTTCACTGCAAGGGCCTCCAGCCACACTCCTGGAGTCATGGCAGACGATGCCAGGGACGGGGAGGAAGAACTGCCCATGGTAAGTGAAGCTCAGGTTGGTGATCACCTGAAGAACCTGAAAGTGTTCAAGTCCATGGGACCCGATGGGATACCCCCACGGGTGCTGAGAGAACTGGCAGAGGAGGTTGCTAAGCCCCTCTCTATTATATTCCAAAAGTCATGGCAGACTGGGGCAGTCCCCACAGACTGGGAAAGGGCAAACATTGCTCCCATCTGCAAAAAGGGTAAGAAGGAGGAACCAGGGAACTACAGACCGGTCAGTCTCACCTCTGTGCCCGGAAAGATCATGGAGCAGATCCTCCTGGAGGCACTGCTGACTCAGAAGAGTAGTGAAGAGGTGATTGGGAGCAGTCAGCATGGCTTTGCCAAGGGCAAATCCTGCCTGACAAACCTGGTGGCCTTCTATGAACAGGTGACAGCATTAATAGCTGAGGGGCGAGCAACTGATGTCGTTTCCCTGGCCCTGAGCAAAGCCTTTGACAATGTCCCACACCACATCCTGGTCTCCAAGCTGGTGACACACGGGTTTGATGGATGGACCACCAGATGGATACAGAACTGGCTTGATGGCCGCACCCAAAGAGTGGCTGTCAATGGGTCCATGGCCCAGGGGAGGCCAGGGACAAGCGGAGTCCCTCAGGGATCAGTCCTGGGACCAGGCTTGTTCAACATCTTTGTGGGTGCCATGGACAGTGGCATTGAGTGCACCCTCAGCAAGTTTGCTGATGACACCAAGCTGTGTGGTGCAGCAGACAGCTGGAGGGAAGGGATCCATCCAGAGGGACCTGGGCAGGCTGGAGAGGTGGGCACAAGCCAACCTCATGAGCTTCAACAAGACCAAGGGCAGGGTCCTGCAGCTGGGTCGAGGCAATCCCAGGCACAAATACAGGCTGGGCAGGGACTGGCTGGGGAGCAGCCCTGAGGAGAGAGACTTGGGGGTGCTGGGGGAGGAGAAGCTCACCAGGAGCTCTCAATGTGCACTTGCAGCCCGGAAAGCCAATCAGAGCCTGGGCTGCAGCAGGAGAAGTGTGGCCAGCAGGGCAAGGGAGGGGATTCTGCCCCTCTACTCAGCTCTGGTGAGACCCCACCTGGAGTACTGCCTCCAGGTCTGGAGCCCCTATTACAAGAGGGATCTGGAGGTGCTGGAGCGTGTCCAGAGCAGGGCCAGGAGGATGATCAGAGGGCTGGAGCACCTCTCCTGTGAGGACAGACTGAAGGAGTTGGGGCTGTTCAGTCTGGAGAAGAGAAGGCTCCCAGGTGACCTCATTGTGGCCTTCCAGGATCTGAAGGGGGCCTACAAGAAGGCTGGGGAGGGACTGCTCAGGCTATCAGGGAGTGATAGGACTAGGGGGAATGGGATGAAGCTGGAGGTGGGGAGATTCAGGCTGGACATGAGGAGGAAGTTCTTCACCGTGAGGGTGGTGAAGGCCTGGAATGGGTTGTGCAGGGAGGTGGTTGAGGCCCCGTCCCTGGAGGTGTTTAAGATCAGGCTGGATGAGGCTCTGTCCAGCCTGATCTAGGGTAGAGTGTCCCTGCCCATGGCAGGGGGGTTGGAACTAGATGATCCTTGTGGTCCCTTCCAACCCTAACTGAAACTATGAAACTATGAAACTATGAAACTAAGAACAGAAGCACTCAGCTCAGAGACATCCAACTGCAGAAGGGGAAGTGACCAAAGGCAGGAGCCGGAATGCAGCCTACAGCCTGAGCTGGGCCGGCTCCAGCCTGACGCCGGCTCTCCAGCACACACACACACTGCTGGCTGCCAGGGGAGAGAACATTCCACAGCTGCTGCACTGCTGCTGCACTGGCTGGGACCCCCTGCTGCCGCCGAGGAAGCACTGGTTGTTTCCCACCCCTCAGTGCAGAGGCAAGGTTGGACAACCTGTCCTGAGTTACCTGCAGCCTCCTGAAGCAGTCCAGCCTCTGGATTTCCCTGAGACACCTGCAGGAACTGCTGCCTCTCAGGAAATCCCCTGGGGCTTTAAAATGCAAGGAAAGGAGAGTTGGCCTGGGGTAGCTCTGCAGTCAGTTCTACCTAGGCATCTGCTGCTCTCTCCATCCTCAGCCTGCACAGCGTTGGCTAGGCAGGGGAGAAATCCTCTGGTCCCTCCTTTGCAGAAGGGGCAGCAGAGGCCAAGGCCTCCCAGAGCCCGGGGCTGAGAGGAGGAGGAGGAGGAGGAGGAGGAGCAGGCTGGCAGCAGTGAGACAGGCAGCCCCTGTCCCCTCCAGGCTTCACCCCAGCCTGGATGCAGACACAGCAGCATCCCGTGGCAAGGAGGAAGCCCCAGAGGGACTTTGTGTTTCAGGGAGCAAAGTTTGCTGCCTGTCCAGCTGTGGGGGCAGGGAGAAGAGAAGGGGCCCCAGCCCCCGGGGGTCCCCAGCGTGGCAAGTGCTGCAGCTCCAGGGGGCTCTCCCCCAGCACAAGAACCTGCGCTTGGCTCCAGGGGCCACCTCCTCCCTCCCATCCTGCCCCAGACAGCAGCTTCGTGCCGGCACTGTCCTCAGCACTGCTGTGTGGGACAGCGGCGCTCAGACCCTCCCTGCCCAGCCCTGCTGCCAGCCCTGCTGCCAGCCCTCCCTCCTGAGGCAGCCAAGGGGTTGGGCTGGGGAGGGGACACAGCCATCGTCACCTCGGCCCGGGGCCGGCCCCAGTGTCCACCGGGATCCACCAGTATTCACTAGGATCCAACAACGTCCACCGCTATCCAGGAAAATCCGCAAAATCCACAATCTCCCCCAGCACCCACAACCAGCCGCCAGCCACTCTCCCACTCCTCTCGCTCTCAGGGCTCTGCCTGGTTGCCACAGCAACAGAGCCTGAGGCCACCCAGCGGCACCTGGCAACCGCGGCACAAAGAGAGGAGTGCCCAGCGCTGGGACCAGAGGGCAGACACCGGGCACAGGGCAGGCCCAGAGCCCACAGGGGAGCTGCCTGTGGAGCCCTGCTCCGGCTCAGCCAGGGCAGGCCCAGAGCCCACAGGGGAGCTGCCTGTGCCCTGCCCGGCTCAGCCAGGGCAGAGCCCACAGAGCTGCAGGCCTCAGCCAGGGCCCACAGGGGAGCTGCCTGTGGAGCCCTGCTCCGGCTCACCCAGGGCAGGCCCAGAGCCCACAGGGGAGCTGCCTGTGGAGCCCTGCTCCGGCTCAGCCAGGGCAGGCCCGGAAAGCCTCCCAGGCCCCAGGGCTGCCAAGCTGCTCCTGCAGGGAGCCCCCACACAGCTCCTGCTGCCCCAGGAGACACAAAGCAGCTGCCTGCCCTTCTGGCCAGGCTGCCTTGGAGGAGCCCAGGCTGCCAGTGGCCTCCTGTGCTGCAAGTGCCCCTTGCTGCCTCACCTCCAGTTTCTCACCCACCGGCACCCCGAGGCTGCAGGCTGCTCCCAGGTTTCCCAGGGAGGCTGTGGATGCCTCTTCCCTGGGGGTGTCCAAGGCCAGGTTGGATGAGGCCTCCAGCAGCTGAGTCTAGTTGAGAGCTGTCCCTGCCCATGGCGGGAAGGTTGATCTCTGAGGCCCCTTCCAACCTGAGCCATTCTATGATGTTAAAACACAACTCAGCCCACAAAGCAGTCTTGGTTTGGAACCCTCTTAGACAGGGAAGAGCAGGGGCACGGAAACTTGCAAGCTGCATGCCCCAGAGTGACTCCAGCGGCCCCTGCTCAGACAAAGTTGCCCCTGGCAGCTGCTATAAATGACCGAGCCAATGAAAGTCAAACGAATAGAGTTTTCATTTGAAAAGAGCAATTTTAAAGCAGTCAGAGACATGCAAAACAGCGCCGGGGGGGGGCTAAAATGCACACTGATCGCTTTCTAAGTACCCCTGAAATGTTCTACCCTTAATACAGATGCATACAAAGGTGGGTTTGTTTCAATCAGTTTGTCCTTCTGGTGGTCTTTCAACGATGGAATCCTCCAGTCAGCACAGCCGGTGGGCTGTGTGCTAAGTCCTTGTGATTGTGTCTTCTTCCTTCTGTTGTCACCATTGATGTCCTTCCCCAGAGATGGTCTTCACATAGGTTCTGTGGATTCTCACAAGCGTCCTTTGGGTTCGTGTCTCCTGTAGCAACTTCTCTTCCTTTCCCATCCTTGAAGAACTCATTATTTCATAATACTTCAATGCTAGCTGTTAATCCCTAACATTTCACCAGGGCATTGGTATACAGACATTAAAGCACATAAAATTAAACAGCAACAGGTTATAATCAAATCTAAACTCTTACTCTATACTAAAACAAGTCAAATGAATCATAAACAACCAATTCTAATGAGGCCTACAAGATATTTTCACTCCAGTTCCATATGTAAATTCCCAGTGTCTGACCCCTCGTCTCCTCACTCATGCTTCTGCTTTTGCTTTAATCCAAATCAACTCATTGACAGGAATTCTCATTCCATTTATCACAGCAGCTAAAGATCACGTTTGTTTCATCAGAAACTTGACTCAGTGACACTGATCAAAGTAACTCCAGACCCTGCAGGTCCTCCCCACTCCCAGGGCGGGTCAGGGGCGCTGGGAAATGTCTGTGTGCCTGTTGGCCCCACACTCCCTCGCTGTCCAGGAGGCCCATGATGGGCTGCAGGGCACTGTCAGCATCCTGTGCAACACTGCTGCAGGGCTGGCAGGGACACTGCCGGTGCCCTTCACCTGGCCCAGGATGTCACCCCTCCGCTTCAGCACTCCTCGAGGCGTGGCTGGAAACTGGGGACCACAGCGCTCAGTCAGCTCAGCATCTCCCACAGCCATGCCCAGGACCTGCCTGACGGAGCAGAGCCCCCAGCCAGGCCCCAACTGCAGTTCCTTCACCCCCAAACCCACGTCCTCTCAGCCAGCTGTACCTGGTGGCAAAGCTTTGGCTCAGCTCATCCAGGACATGGTTGAGTTTCACCTGCAGGTCCTTGAGGATCTCTCTGGCTTCTGGGTCCAGCTGGAGGAGGGACAGATTGGAGAAGCCATCAGGTCCCTGGTCTGGCCCTGGGGGACTTTCTGCATGCCAAATGCATCCCTGGGCAGGGTGAAGCCCATCCATCATCTGACATGGTGGAAGAGCAAGGGGTTATAGGGCTGGGATAGCCTGGTCCCACACAGGGGTGAGGAACCAGGGTCTGCACCCAGTGCTGTGGAGCCAGGGAGGGGACTTCCCCTGGGAAGAGGACACTGATCCAGCTCCTCCACATGGCTCCCTCCTGGACACCTAATACACACCTCCTTCCCACCCATGGCTTCAAACATCTTCTTGAGCTGGACAGGGAGCTGCTGGATGGTGGTCAGGACGCAGGGCTGAGAGGAAAGGATGGGAAGTGGAGTCAGCACCAACAAAAGGACCTGGAGCAGCTCTCTCCTGCCCCAGCTCCCTCCCACCCTGTACTCCCACAGTGTGGCTGCAGCCCTTGCCAGTGAAGCCTGAGGCAAGGAAGTCACCGCGAACCTCAGCCTTCCCCATGTCACTTGTCACCTGTTTCCTTCCTGAGTGATCAGAGTGGATGCTCTGAGCACCAGGAAAACTTCCACCCAGTCCTGAACAGCTCATCTGAAAAAGCTGAGTCCTGCCCAGAGAGTGAACCCCAGGGCTTGGCTGAGGGATGTTTGCCTCGGGGACATCCACGCTGAAAGAGACTATTCCACTGCAGCAGCAAAGTGCCACCAGGCCACCAAGGAGTGAGGGCTGCTGTGCCACCCCTTCTGCCAGCTTGTCCTGTAGGGTAGAAATAGGCACTGCCATGGGACAGCCCAGAGGTGCCTGCTGTCTGAAGCCAGAGAGGCACAAGTGCAGCGTGGCCGCAGGGAACTGAAACTCTCCCTAGGTAAATCACACAGCACTTAGACACTGCCCTGGGCACAGAACACTCCTCAGGAGCAGGCCAGCCTGCTTCCCCTTCACTCCAGCACACAGCACCCAGGCAGGGCAGGCTGCAGGGCAAGGAGTGCCTCACCCCGTGGCGCTGGCAGCCCTGGCACTTGTGCTACCCACCCTGCTGGGCCTGGGCGCCCGCTGGGTCGCTGCCAGGGCAGGAGCAAGAGGTGGGTGGCAGGAATGCAGTCAGGAAGGTGGGGCAGAGTCAGAAATGGGGCCAGGAGGGAGGCATGCCGCTTGTAAATCACACTGGGCCGGGCTGCGTGGACATCCCAGTCTGGCAGACATCAGAGGAGCAGGAAACTCTTTGGGCTGGAAAAGCCCTCTCAGATCACCCAGTCCCACCATCAGCCCAACACCAGCATGGCCACCAAGCCATGGCCTCAGGTGCCATGGCCACACATTTCTTAACACCTCCAGGGGTGGGGACTCCACCACCTCCCTGGGCAGCCTGTGCCAATCCCTGACCACTCCTGCAGCAAAAACATTTTGCCTAATCTCCACCTCAACCTAATATTTCCTAGGAGTCAACCTAAGCTTCAACCTCTGTGTCTTGCAAACACCCCAGGGGATGGGGATTCAACCACCTCCCTGGGCTGCCTGTGCAAGTGTTTAATAACCCTCTCAGTGAAGAAGTTTCTTCTAACACCCAATCTAAACCTCCCCTGGTGGAGCTGGAGGCCATTTCCTCTCCCCCTTTGACTTACTCCTGGGGAAAAGAGACCAACCCCCACATCACTCCAATCTCTTTTCAGGGAGCTGTGGAGAGCAATGAGGTCTCCTCTCAGCCTCCTCTTCTCCAGACTAAACACCCCCAGCTGCTCCTCCCCAGCCTTGCTCTCCAGACCCTTCCCCAGCTTTGTTGCCCTTCTCTGGACCTGCTCCAGCCTCTCAATGTCCTTCTTGGGATGAGGGCCCCAGACCTGAACCCGGGACTCCAGGTGTGGCATCAGCAGTGCCCAGTCCAGGGGGACAATCACTGCCCTGCTCCTGCTGCCCACACCATTGCTGATCCAGGCCAGGCTGCTTGTGGCCTTCTTGGCCACCTTCTCAGCTGCTGTCACCCAGCACCCCCAGGTCTTTCTCTGCTGGGCAGTTTCCAGCCACCCTGCCCCAAGTCTGGAGCGTTCATGGGGTGGCTGTGAGCCACGGGGAGGACCCAGCACCTGGCCGTGTTGAATGTCATACAGCTGTCCTCAGCTCATCAAGCCAGCCTGGCCAGCTCCCTCTGCAGAGCCTTCCTACCCTCAAGCAGATAGCAATCTGCACTTCCCAGGATCTGCAGCCCTTCCCTGGGCAGGGCTGGCCCGTCTGGAGGAGACAAGGCTCCCAGCACTGGAGGGCTGTGTCCTGCAGGATGGAATGCACACAGGGGGATCCTGCAGCTGCAGCAGCCCAGCCCTGGGGCTCTGGGCAGCCCCTGGCCTGTCCTTTCCTCTTGGAGGGACTGGGAGCAGTGCAGAAGCAGTCCAGCTGCTACAGCAGGCTTGCCTGTCGCTGGGTGAGGTGGGGACTGCCTTTGCCCTGTGCCTGCTGTCACCCCTCCCCAGTGCTCCTGGCCTGGCCTGCTTCTCCAGCAGGCCTGCTCCTGGCAGCCATGTGAATGCACCCCTCATGTCCTGTTGTTCCTGCTGTCACTTGCCCCTCTTGCAGCTCCACAGTGTGAGTCATAGAATGGCACTGGGATGGAAGGGACCCTGGAAGGGCATCTCAGCCAACAGCCCTGTAGTCAGCAGGGACACCTCCAGCTAGAGCAAGTTGCTCTGGGCCACATCAAGCCTGACCTTGAATGCCTCCAGGGATGGAGCCTCAACCACCTCCCTGGGAAACCTGTCCCAGCGTCTCTCTCCAGCCTCACTGTGCAGAGCTTCCTCCTCGTGTCTAACCTAAACCTGCCCTGCTCCAGCTTCAAACCATTGCCTCTTGTCCTAGCCCCAGAAGCCCTTCTGAACAGTCCCTCTCCAGCCTGCCTGCAGGTCCCCTTCAGCTATGAAATGCAGTTCTAAGGTCCCCCCCAAGCCTTCTTTTCTCAGGCTGAACAGCCCCAGCTTCCTCAGCCTGTCCCCAGGGGGAAGTTCTTCAGCCTCTGACCATCTTTGTGGCCTCCTCTGGGCCCTCTCCATCAGGTCCAGGTGTCTCTTGTCTTGGGGCTCCCATATCTGGACACAGTCCTGCAGCTGAGCTCTCCCCAGAGCAGGATCCTCTCTCTCCCTCTCTGGCTATACTGCGTTGGATGCAGCCCAGGCTGCCCTTGGCCTTCTGTGCTGCTGTTGAGAAAGGTTAACATTAGGAATGTTTTGTAATCTAAACACTTAATCAAGACTGTGAAAGCAGAACACTTAGTTGTGATCTGCACTTAGCTTTGCAGTGCTTGGTCCGTACTGGAGCTTCTGTGTAGCAATGTTTTAAGACATGGCAACTCCTAATGTCAGAGAAGAATTGTGCTTAGCACCAAGGGTCTGTAGAGTTTCATAGTATAGCATCATAGGATCAGTCAGGGTTGGAAGGGACCACAAGGAGCAGCTAGTTCCAGCCCCCCTGCCATGGGCAGGGACACCCCACACTAGATCAGCCTGGCCAGAGCCTCATCCAGCCTGGGCTTAAACACCTCCAGGGACGGGGCCCCAACCATCTCCCTGGACAACCCATTCCAGGGCTTCACCACTCTCCTGGGGAAGAACTTCCTCCTCACCTCCAGCCTCAATCTCCCCACCTCCAGCTTCATTCCATTCCCCCTAGTCCTAGCACTCCCTGAGATCCTGAGAAGTCCCTCCCCAGCCTTCTTGGAGCCACAATGAGGTCACCTGGGAGCCTTCTCTTCTCCAGACTGAACAGCCCCAACTCCTTCAGTCTGTCCTCACAGGAGAGGTGCTCCAGCCCTCTGCTCCTCCTCGTGGCCCTGCTCTGGACACCTTCCAGCCCCTCCAGATCCCTCTTGCAATAGGGGCTGCAGAACTGGAGGCAGTGCTCCAGGTGGGGTCTCAGCAGGGCTGAGCAGAGGGGGAGAATCCCCTCCCTTGCCCTGCTGGCCACACTTCTCTTGCTGCAGCCCAGGAGCTGATTGGCTTTGCGGGCTGCAAGTGCACCCTGAGAGCTCCTGGGGAGCTTCTCCTCCCCCAGCACCCCCAAGTCTCTCTCCTCAGGGCTGCTCCCCCAGCCAGTCCCTGCCCAGCCTGGATGTGCCTGGGATTGCCTCCACCCAGTAATCCTATGGAGTGTGTTTTGAACATACCTATCCCATGATCTTAAAGGCTACTGCTGAGGGTGAAAATCATTTTTATGATAGGAAGTTGTATCCAAAACTGTATCAATGCTGCCTAAAAGGGATGGTTCAGAGGAACAGTGCTGTGGACACCAGTCCCCTGGCGCCAGAATGGAGCCCTTTGCATCATCCTCTACGGCGGCGTGATGCGCCTGCTTGCAATGGGACGAGAGGAAGTCAGAACCACAGAAGTGTCTCACTTGGGCTTGGCCTCTGGGCTCAGCCAGTCCAACCAGCAGCCCAGCCCCACCATGGCCACTAAACCATGGCCCCAAGTGTGTGCCACGGCCACACATTTCTTGACCGCCTCCAGGGCTGGGCGCTCCACCACCTCCCTGGGCAGCCTGTGCCAAGCCCTGACCACTCCTGCAGCAAAGAAATTGTTCCTCATCTCCAGCCTATCCCTCCCCTGGCACAATTTCAGGCCATTTCCTCTCCTATCACCTGAGACTGGGGAGAAGAGATCAATGCCCACCTCACTCCAGCTTTCTTTCAGGGAGCTGGAGAGGGCGATGAGGTCTCCCCTCAGCCTCCTCCAGCCTCAACACCCCCAGCTCCCTCAGCTGCTCCTCCCCACCCTCTTCTCCAGACCCTTCCCCAGCTTGGTTGCCCTTCTCAGGACCTGCTCCAGCAAATAACCTCAAGCTGCAGCAGGGGGTGTTTAGGTTGGCTATTAGGCACAATGTCTTTCCTGACAGAGTGGTCAGGCATTGGAAGAGGCTGTCCAGGCAGGTGGTGAAGTCAGCATCCCTGGAGGTGTTCAACACTGTCTAGACACGGCCCTTCAGGACATGCTTTAGTGGCCATGGTGGGTTTGGGTTGACAGTTGGCCTCTTTCCAACCTTCATGATTCCACAGTGTCCCACAGACAGGATGCAAAGGAGACTTTCAATCTTCTGGCATTCAATAAGGAGCAATAAAGGAGAAATGCAGCAGCTCTTCGGCTGCAGTCACAAGTGACAATGGGCCCCCCCTGGGGGATGGGCTCTCCCCGCAGCCCCCACCCCTGCTGCCGAGTGGGGCACCCCATGGCTGCTCACAGCCTAGCCTAAAAGGCCACAAGCCCTTGGGGGGTGCAGGGCTGCATTGGTGGTGCTGCCCCTCCTGGTGGAAACAGGGGGCAGCTTCTCCTCCTTGGTACTGCCCCTCTTGGTGGGAATTGGGGGCAGCCTCATTGCCTCCTGGCTGCTGCCCTTCCTGGTGGAAATGGGGGGAAGCTTCTCCTCCCAGGTGCTGCCCCTCAGGGTGGGAACTGGGGGCAGCCTCATTGCCTCTGGGTGCTGCCCTAGGCATCTGCTGCTCTCTCCATCCTCAGCCTGCACAGCGTTGGCTAGGCAGGGGAGAAATCCTCAGGCCCCTCCTTTGCAGATGGGGCAGCAGAGGCCAAGGCCTCCCAGAGCCCGGGGCTGAGAGGAGGAGGAGGAGGAGGAGGAGCAGGCTGGCAGCAGTGAGACAGGCAGCCCCTGTCCCCTCCAGGCTTCACCCCAGCCTGGATGCAGACACAGCAGCATCCCATGGCAACAAGGAAGCCCCAGAGGGACTTTGTGTTTCAGGGAGCAAAGTTTGCTGCCTGTCCAGCTGTGGGGGCAGGGAGAAGAGAAGGGGCCCCAGCCCCCGGGGGTCCCCAGCGTGGCAAGTGCTGCAGCTCCAGGGGGCTCTCCCCCAGCACAAGAACCTGCGCTTGGCTCCAGGGGCCACCTCCTCCCTCCCATCCTGCCCCAAAGAGCAGCTTCGTGCCGGCAATGTCCTCAGCACTGCTGTGTGGCACGGCGGCGCTCAGGCTTCCACCCTCCCTGCCCAGCCCTGCTGCCAGCCCTGCTGCCAGCCCTCCCTCCTGAGGCAGCCAAAGCCCCACCGGGGTTGGGCTGGGGAGGGGACACAGCCATCGTCACCTCGGCCCGGGGCCGGCCCCAGTGTCCACCGGGATCCACCAGTATTCACTAGGATCCAACAACGTCCACCGCTATCCAGCAAACTCCCCCTGCATCCACCACAGCCGCCAGCCGCTCTCCCACTCCTCTCGCTCTCAGGGCAGTGCCTGGTTGGCACAGCAACAGAGCCTGAGGCCACCCAGCGGCACCTGGCAGCCGCGGCTCAAAGAGAGGAGTGCCCAGCGCTGGGAGCAGAGGGCAGACACCGGCCGGGCACAGGGCTGCCCAGAGCCCAAGGGGAGCTGCCTGTGGAGCCCTGCTCCAGCTCACCCAGGGCAGGCCCAGAGCCCAAGGGGAGCTGCCTGTGGAGCCCTGCTCCGGCTCAGCCAGGGCAGGCCCAAAGCCTCCCACAGGGGGAGCTGCCTGTGGAGCCCACACAGCTCCTGCTGCCCAGGGGGCCTGGTTGAGTGGAAAGGCCAGCTTCTCCTCCAGGGGCAGCTGGTGTGGGGGCCCTCCTCCTGTGTGCTGCCCCCAGGAGCAGCTTCTCCCAGCGGCCCCTCAATTGGGGCAGCTGCTGCCCCTTCGGGTGAAAATTTGGGGCAGCTTCATCTTCTCAATGTTGCCCAGGCTCTGCTTGAGCTGGGGCAGCCTCCTCTCCTCAGCCTTGCCACCCCTCTGGGTGCTGCCCCTGTGGGTGGAAACTGGGGTCAGCTTCTCCTCCTGGCTGCTGCCCCCCCGGTTGAAATTGGGGGCAGCTTCTGCTCCTCGGTACTGCCCCTCAGGGTGGGAATTGGGGGCAGCCTCATCGCCTCTGGTTGCTGCCCCCCCGAGTGGAAATTGGGGGCAGCTTCTCCTCCCCGGTACTGCCCATCCTGGTGAAAATTGGGGGCAGCTTCTCCTCCTGTGTGCTGCCTCTCTTGATGGTAATTGGGGGCAAAAAGCAGCTTCCTGCCCATCAGGGTGGGAATTGGGGGCAGCCTCATCACCTCAGGGTGCTGCCCCCCGGTGGAAATTGGGGGCAGCTTCTCCTCCTCTGTGCTGCCCCTCTTGGTGGGAATTAGGAGCAGCTTCTCCTCCTTGGAGCTGCCCCTCTTGATGGGAATTGGGGGCAGCCTCATCGCCTCTGGTTGCTGCCCCCCCGAGTGGAAATTGGGGGCAGCTTTTCCTCCTGGGTGCTGCCCCCCCGGGTGGAAATTGGGGGCAGCTTCGTGCCGGCACTGTCCTCAGCACTGCTGTGTGGCACGGCGGCCTCAGGCTTCCACCCTCCCTGCCCAGCCCTGCTGCCAGCCCTGCTGCCAGCCCTCCCTCCTGAGGCAGCCAAAGCCCCACCGGGGTTGGGCTGGGGAGGGGACACAGCCATCGTCACCTCGGCCCGGGGCCGGCCCCAGTGTCCACCGGGATCCACCAATATCCACTAAGATCCAATAATGTCCACCGCTATCCAGCAAACTCCCCCTGCATCCACCACAGCCGCCAGCCGCTCTCCCACTCCTCTCGCTCTCAGGGCAGTGCCTGGTTGGCACAGCAACAGAGCCTGAGGCCAGCCAGCGGCACCTGGCAGCCGCGGCTCAAAGAGAGGAGTGCCCAGCGCTGGGAGCAGAGGGCAGACACCGGCCGGGCACAGGGCTGCCCAGAGCCCAAGGGGAGCTGCCTGTGGAGCCCTGCTCCGGCTCACCCAGGGCAGGCCCGGAAAGCCTCCCAGGCCCCAGGGCGGCCAAGCAGCTGCTGCATGGAGCCCCCACACAGCTCCTGCTGCACAAGGAGACACAAAGCAGCTGCCTGGTTGAGTGGAAACTGGGGGCAGCTTCTCCTCCCTGGTGCTGCCCTTGTGTGTGGAAATTGGGGGCAGATTCTCCTCCCTGGTGCTGCCCCTGTGTGTGGAAATTGGGGGCAGCTTCTCCTCCGTTGTGCTGCCCCTCTGTGTGGAAATTAGGGGCACCTTCTCCTCCTGACTGCTGCCCCTCTGGGTGGAAACTGGGGGCAGCTTCCCCTCCCGGTGCTGCCCCTCTGGCTGGAAACTGGGGGCAGACTCATCTTCTCAATGTTCCCCAGCCTCTGCTTGAGCTGGGGCAAGCTCCTCTCCTCTGCCTTGCCACCCCTCTGGCTGATCCGGGGCAGGCTCCCCTCCTGAGTGCCACCCAGGCACTCCATGACCTCAGGCACCTCCTGCAGGAAGGAGGAGGGAGTCAGCTGAAACACACAGCACCAGCACAAGCCACAGCCACCCCTCTGCTCCTCTTGTCCAAGTGCCACTGAGGAAGAATCTGTGCTCACAGCTACCAGGCCAGTCCAGGAAGCCTCCTGAGTGACCTGCTGCAGGGTTTCACAGCAGAGCCTTCATGAGGCAGAGCAGAAGGGACAAGCTCTGACCAGGGGGCTCTGTCCCATGAGCTTCTGCCTGATTTGCTGGGGCACTCCTGGGGATTGCTGCTCTCTGGGCATTTGTTCCCTCTGTAGTGCTGCTGGATAGAGCCAGGGAGCTCTGAGGAGAGCAGGCCAAGAGTGCCCCAGCTGCAGCCTTGCCCCAGGCTCCCCAGCCTGCCCTGTGGAGATGGCACTGCTGGGGGAGGCAGAGGGGAGCAGAATACAGGCAGTGTGCTGGGACTGAGGTGCAGAGGAATGCCTCCAAGTCTGAGTTGTCCTTCAGTAGCACTTTTCTCTCTGTCCTGGCCTCACAGAGCCCTCTGCAGAAGCCTTCAGAGATAACTCCTTGAGAGACCATCAGCCCCAGGGCATCTCCAGTCAGCAAAGGGGACATTGGTGGCTAGGAAGAATTGCCCTGGCTCCACTGTTTGCAGGGCTGGATCTGTGCTCCATGTAGGCTATCCCAGCATGCTGGGGGTTGGAAGGGACCTCTGGGGATCATCCAGTCCAACCCTCTTGCAATCCCAGGGTCACCCAGAGCAGCTTGCCCAGGTTCACAATGTCTAGGTGAGTTTGGAATGTCTGCAGAGAAGGAGACTCCACAACCTCTCTGGGCAGCCTGCTCCAGGGCTCCTTCTTGACCACAGCAGCTACTTACAGTTCCAGGCTGCTTTGCCTCTCTGGCTGGCTTCAGGTGACCAGCTGCTCCCACTGGGCCCTGGAGCCTCTCAGGCCTTTTGGAGGCTCTCTTGGAGCGATGGTTCTGCTCAGTGGCCACAGCTCAGCTCACCTGCAAGGAACAGCAACAGACCTTTGAAAAGCCAGAACCCCACTCACAGCAAACCCAAAGGCTCCACAGTGCCTCCAGGCTGGGGCATCCTTCCCAAGGGGAGAGCCCCTGGGCTGCCCTGCTGCTGTTTCTGCCTCGGGGAGCACAGAGCTCCATGCCCTGGGGAAGAGCCACACTTCTCCACACTTTCTCACCACACTTTCTCACCACACTTTCTCACCACACTTTCTCACCACACTTTCTCAGGGCTGCTGTGCTTGGCTTCCGGGACAAAAACCACCTGTAGTGGGTTGAGGCAGCCCCCTCCCCACCACGGGCACAAATAGCAACTCAGACAAACGGAGTGCAAAAGTGATGGAAAGTTGCAATGAAAAAGCAGTGAAGGTTTACAGAGAGACAGAAGCACAGTGACAAAAGAAAATCCCAAAACATACCCAGGAAGATCCCATCCCCACCTGGGGGCACATCCAAGACACCCCCAGGGCTCCTTCTTCCCCCCTCCCCCCTGCTAGGCTAGTCTCAGCTGGCCAGATCTGAGACTGCCCATCCCCCCGTGGCCTTGAGCCTAGCCAGGCCCATGGCCGGGAGACAACATCTCCCCCAGTTACCGGGCGCCGGCGAGGAAGAAAGAGCAGGTGCCAGACCTGGCACTGGATCTCATAGTGGTGGTGCAGAGAATTATGGCAGAAATACCTAGTTTCCTGTGTCCACCCACTGGGCTGGACCTCTGGACACAGGAAGCACCTCATGTAGCAGAGGGCACCCAGCCCAAACTGCAACATGCCACCCCTTATTTCATACCATAATCTCTGCACCCCAAACATATCATCCAATCAGAAATCTTCTGATGACATGTCCAACGAGGTCCTTATCTTCATCTGGGCGTCCACCCAAACATTCTCTCATTCAGGCTCAAGCATCAGTCCATTCCAGTCCTTCTTCTCTCAGCTAATGGAACCTCCCAGCGATGCAGAGTTCACTCTTCTGCGGTGCAAGCTCTTCATGGATCCGTTGGACATGCTGGTCACCTGGAAAAGCCTCACAACTCCTCACCCCTTTATTTCCATCTCTATTTACTCAGCGGCATATTTCCACCCCTGGGGCAAGCCAGTCAGAACAATCAGGCTCTAACTGCTTCTCCACCCCTCCAGGAAAATAGCACGCTGAGCCTTCCACAACCCCGCACGGACCTGTCCCAAGCCCAGTGCTGACCGCTTCCAGCCGCGGCCCGAGGCTCCACAGATGCATGTCACAGTACACCGCCCTCCCGCTGGGCGTTCGCGTCCCGAGGCGTGACAGCAGCAGACTACACACCCCCCACCCAGAAGCGGGAGGGGCTGCACCACAACCTACTGAGAAGAAGGGAGGCAGTGCCAGGTGCTTGGCGCCATTTTCGGAGCTCGTCCGAAAGATCGGGAAGAGACTAGGGCCGGCCCTGCTACAGCCCGAGCGCACGGCCGGGGCCGCCGCCGCCACAGCCCGAGTGGACGGCCAGGGCCGCCGCCGCCGCCGCTCCGAGCGCACGGCCGAGCCCACCGCCGCCGCAGCCCGAGTATACAGCAGGGCTCCGGCCACCTCTATCGCCGCGGTACAGAATCAAAATCACCTCCACCCCTCGGGCATTCAAACAGCTCCTCCAGCGAAAGCCATAAATGCGTTCTCAGAGCCCCTCCAGGCACAGCAAAGGGGGCAGGAGACAAGCCCAGGGGCCCTGCAGTGATGGCACAGGAGGGGAAAGCAGACTGGAGCCCAGCTCAGGAGGAAGGCCCCATCCCCCCAGAAGGAGCCCCAGGGCCAGGGTGCCCCAAAGGGAGGCAAGAAGCAGCCAGAGCAGCTGTGAAGAGCCAAAGAACCAAAACTTTACTGAGCAACACAAATGGGGGGGGGGGAGGGGGAAAAAAGGGGTGGGGGGGGAGAGGGGAAAAAGGAGTGGGGGGAAGAGGGGGAAAAGCAGGGGGGGAGCCACAGAACCAAACCTTCATTGTACAACACAAATGGGGGGAGGGGGGAGAAGAGCAGCAAATGGGAGGGCAGGGGGGGAATGGGGGAGGAGGTTTTCAGTTCCAGGGAGTTTTTTAGAGCAGGAGGAGCTCAGAGCTGATGACAGCAGCAGTGAGGAGGAGCTGCACCTCCTGGCTACTGCTCTCCAGGACACTGTGCTGCCTCTGACCCTGCCTCTGCCTCCAGCAGCTGCAAAGAGAAGAGGGAAGAGTCACTGAGCAGGGCCCTGAGTGCCAGGCTGAGCAGGGAGCCTCCAGCAGCAGCCACACAGAGGGGCTGGGAAGGACATCCCCAGGGCTCATCCCATGAAGATGGCAGCAGGAGACCCTTCTGCTGGAGGCTGTGTGTCACCTGCTGGCCAAAGGCCTCAGCACCAGCCCTGCAAGCACACACGTGGGGACTGCCCCTGGCTCCCAGGGCCTGACCTTGCTTGTCCTGGCCCCTAGAAAGCCAGCAGCCCCAGTTTCCCTCCTGGAGGCTGTGGCTGGAGAAGCCCAAGGATGAAGAGCCCCAGCAACTCCTTTTCCTTCCTGTCTCAGGAGAAAGGACTTTCCAGAGAGACATCTGGGGTGGGGCAGCCACCCCCCTCCTGCTGGGGGCTGGGAAGGGGCATTTGGGGGTGGGAGGCAACTCCTTTGGCAAGTCTCTGACTGCTGTGCCTCTGCTGGGCAAAAGGAGTTGGGTTCCAGGGCTTACAGTGGTTCAGCAGCTGGGGCAGAGCCATCAGCCAGGAGAAGCTTGTTGGGCAAGGGAAGTCAAAGCAGGAGCTGCTGCTGAGATCCCCACAGCCAGCAGCAGAGGAGGGTTGAGTTGGGAAGGACCTGGATGCTTGTGGAGTCCAAGCAGCAGCCCTGCTCTCCAGAGCCCTGGCCAGCTCTGCTGCCTTGCCCAGTGCAGGCAATGCTCAGAGCTCAGCCCCAAGGTGCTGGGGGGCTCCTCAGCACACACAGCAGAGTGCTGCTGCTGCTGCTGCTGCTGCTCTGCACCCAAAACAAGCAGCAGGGGGTTGAACTCCTTGGCAGTGCAAAGGCACTGAATCCAAACCAGAGCTCTGGACTCCAGGGAATGGAGATCTGCTCAGTGCTGACCAACAGCTAAAGCAGGGGGCAGGGGGGTGGGGGGCAAGAGGCTGAGGCCAGACTCTCCTCTCAGTCGTGCCCAGGGGCAGGCCAAGGGGCAAGGGGCACAAACTGGAGCCCAGGAGGTGCCATCTGGCCAGGAGGAGACAACTCTTTGCTGTGAGGCTGCTGGAGGCCTGGAGCAGGCTGCCCAGAGAGGCTGTGGAGTCTCCTTCTCTGCAGAGAGCTCCCCCCCCAGTCACTGTGATCCTGGGCAAGCTGCTGTGGGGGTCGGGACTGGATGACCTCCAGAGGTCCCTTCCGACCCCCAGCACGCTGTGCAAAGGTCTTCAGAGCTGTGAGCTGCCCTCCAACACAGGCTGCAACGCTTCAGCTCTTGGCTCAGGCTTTGCCTCTCTTGTCCCAGAGCCCTCCCCATCTTGGGGGAGCCCTCAGGTGCCTGAGCAGCCTCCTCTCCTCTAGCACATCCTGCTGGCTCCCCTTCAGGGCTGGACTCACTGCCAGGAGGAGCAGCTCAGGCAGCAGAGAGGGAGATCTGCTGCCATCAGCAGACCTCCTTGTGGCAGCTCAGGCAGCTTCTGCTGCTGTGCTTCTCACCTTCCTCCGGAGAGGCCGGCCGGCCCCTGGGGCCCTGGTGGTGTCCACGCCCCTGCTGGCATGCAGGCCCTCATCCCGGTCAGGGGCCTCCCCTGGGGGCAGCTGGGAGGAGACCCTGGACCCCTGACACTTCACTGGCTGCTGTGGGAACGTGACCTCAACTTCTGACTGCAAGGTCACTCTGACATGCTCAGCACAGAGAGCTTGGAGATGCTCCACCTAGGGAGAAGCAGAGGGCCATGAGCAACCTGGGAGCACTGGCAAGGACAGGACAGGCTGTGGGTGTGGGGAGCAGCTGTGCCAGGAACACCTCTGTGAGGAGAGGCTGAGAGCCTGGGGAAGAGCAGCCTGAGAGACAACCTCTGTCAAGGGCTAGAGGGTGGGGCACAAGAGGCTGGGGCCAGACTCCTCTCAGTGGTGCCCAGGGACAGGGCAAGGGGCACAAACTGGAACCCAGGAGCTTCCATCCGACTGTGAGGAGAAACTTCTTTGCTGTGAAGGTGCTGGAAGCCTGGAGCAGGCTGCCCAGAGGGCTTGCAGAAAGCTGCCTGTGGAGGCAGAGCTCAGTTCCTGCTCCCTGCCTGGGCTCTCCTTACCACACCGCCCTGCCAGACCTCCTGGGGGTGACACACAAGAGGAGCAAGGGCTGAAGGTGGCAGAGAAGTAAAGCAGCAGCTGCTCAACAGGCCCAGGGCAGCCTCCAAAGCCTCCTCTGACAAGCTGGAGCCCAAGTGCTCAAGCAGCCAGGGGAGCAGAGAAGGCAAGAGAGAGGCAGGAAAGGCAGCCAAGAGGCTCCAAGTCACACAGTGTCTGTGCTTTACCTTCTGAGCAGGCTCCTCCCTGCTGAGCAACTGCTGACAGGGCCCTGGGAGCCGACTGTGGAGCTGGGGGCTCTCCTCCTGGCACTGCCTGCACCGGAGAGCGGAGAACTCCAGGCTGGAGGGGCTGAGGGCTGGCACAGCCACCTTGGCATAGAGGAGGACACCAAATGTGGGGCCTCTTGCTACCTAGTGAGGGGCAGAGCATCCAGGTGAGATCCAGCTGACAGCTGCTGCTGGCCCCAGCCTGCCCCCAGAGCGGGGGAGGGCAGGGGAGGGGAGGAGGCGCAGGGCACCTGGATGGGCAGCAGCAGGGCCGCCTGGCCCAGCGGCACGGTGGCACTCTGGGGCTCCAGGCACACGGTGAAGGTCCTGCTCTGGAAGGAGGGCAGCTGCTCCACACACTGCAGGTCCACACTGAAGCCTTCAAGAGAGGGAGAGGAAGCAGCTGAGGCGCAGGGGACATCAGGTGGGGCACCAGCACCCTAAGGCCACCTGAGTGTCCTGGCTGGCAGCCCTGGCGAGGGCTCTGCCTCTCCAGAGGAGCTGCTGCTGCTCCTTGTCACAGTCTCACCAAGGTTGGAAGAGACCTTGAAGATCATCGAGTCCAACCTCTCACCACAGACCCCATGACTACACCATGGCACCAAGTGCCACATCCACTCCCCTCTTGAACTCCTCCAGGGATGGGGACTCCACCACCTCCCTGGGCAGCACAGCCCAGTGGTGAATGACTCTCTCGGTGAAGAACTTTCTCCTCACCTCCAGCCTAAACTTCCCCTGGCACAGCTTGAGACTGTGTCCTCTTGTTCTGGTGCTGGTTGGCCTTCTTGGCCCCTGGGCACACTGCTGGCTCATGTTCAGGCAGCTGTCCATCAGCACCCCCAGGTCCCTCTCTGTTTGGCAGCTCTCAGCCACTCTGCCCCCAGCCTGTAGCTCTGCCTGGGGTTGCTGTGGCCAAAGTGCAGCCCCTGGCACTTGGACTTGTTGAATGCCATCCTGCTGGCCTCTGCCCATCTGCCCAGCCTGGCAAGGTCCCTCTGCAGAGCCCTTCTGCCCTCTGACTGACCAACATCTGCTCCCAGCTTGGTGTCATCTGCACATTTGTTGGTGACTGTCTCCATCCCCTCATCCAGATCATCAATGAAGATGTTGAACAGGCTGGGGCCCAGCACTGCTCCCTGGGGCACACCACTGGTGCCTGGCTGCCAGCTGGCTGTGGCACCATTCACCACCACTCTCTGGGCTCAGCCTCCAGCCAGTTCCTAACCCAGCTCAGAGTGCTGCTGTCCAAGCTGTGGGGGACAGTGCCAAAGGCCTTGCTGAAGCCCAGGCAGACCACATCCACAGCCTGCCCCACAGCCAGCAGGCAGGCACCTGGGCATAGAAGGAGCTCAGGCTGGAGAGGCTGGAGAGAGCCTCTGGCACCTTCTCCCCTGGCAGCGCTCCAGGACAAAAGCTTTGCACAGCCCCAGCCCAGGCCCCAAGGGGGGAAAGGGAAAGGTTTGAGCTGAGGAGCTCCAGCCAGGCCAGGGAAGGACACTCAGACCTCTTCAAAGGAGAATGTCCAGCTAAGCTTTCCCCATGCCCTGCTGCTCCCTAGAAGCAACTAAGGGGAGGCCTCTGAGCAGCCTTCAGACACAGCAGGGCACTGCTTGGTGCTGCTGCAGCCTTGCCTCAGGGGCTGTCTCAGAGGCCTGTTTGGCTACACCACAGACCCTCCCAGGCTGTTTCCTCAGCCAGGGCTGAGCACAAGTGCCACAACCTCAGGAGCTTCACACAAAGCAACTCAGAAGCACCAAGGCTCCAGCTCCTTGGAGCACAAGGCCAGAGAGCACACAGGGAAACTCAGATGATGCTGATGGCAACCAAAAGCAGAAGGGGCTGAGAGGTGGCCAAGGGGAGCAGCCTCTCCAGCCCCTGCAGGGAAGAGTTAGGGCAGCCATAGGCAGGCCAGGCCTCTGGGCACCGCTGGCCAGGAGAACTCAGGCTGGGCTTGCTTAGCCTGCAGAAGAGGAGGCTCAGGGGAGACCTTCTTGCCCTCTCCAACTCCCTGAAGGGAGGTTGTAGCCAGCTGGGGGTTGGTCTCTTCTGCCAGGCACCCAGCACCAGAACAAGAGGACACAGTCTCAAGCTGCTCCAGGGGAGGTTGAGGCTGGAGGTGAGGAAGAAGTTCTTCCCAGCAAGAGAGATTGGCCATTGGAATGTGCTGCCCAGGGAGGTGGTGGAGTCCCCATCCCTGGAGGTGTTTAGGAAGAGCCTGGATGGGGTGCTTGGTGCCCGGGTTGAGTTGATCAGATGGTGCTGGGGGAGAGGTTGGACTCAGTGATCTCAGAGGTCTCTTCATCCTGGTTAGTTCTATCCTATTCTATTCTGTTCTCCCCATGGCAGTGGCTCAGGCTGAGCTGTCCCAGGCAGCTCTTGCAAGGCCCCAGGCAGTGTCCCCAGCACTGCTTACCTGTGCCACGCAGGGCGTGCCTATGGACTTGGCAGGACACAGGGAAGGGCCCCGGGTTGGTGATCGTCACGGCGCGCCTGTGGCTGCCCCCCAGAGCCACGCAGCCGAAGTCCAGGAGGTGGAAAGGCAGATCAGCTCTGCAGGGAGGAGGGAGGGGACTCCTGAAACCACAGCCTGGCCACATTGCCATGGCATGGGAGGTGCAAACCAACTGGGAAAACTCAGCCCAAGCTGCTGAAACCCAACAGCTGAGCAGCTGGTGACAAGACTCTGGCCGGTCCCAGGTTCTATCAGCTCCCAGGGGCACCTTCCAGCACAGCTGGCTGCCAGTGGGCACTGCCCACAGCTCCTGGGCCACTGCAGCTCCACTGCTCTCAGTGCAACTGCTGAGCCTGGCCTACAGCCCACCCCTGAAACTGCTTCAGGACCTTGTCAGAAGATTTGCCCCCCCCCCGCCCGGAAACCTTCACCACTCTGTACCCAGCTGTGGCCCCAGAGCCCCAGGGGCCTGTGAGATCCGCAGGAAGGTCCTGTCCAGAGCCATCCCACTGGGAAAACACAGCAAGGATCTGTTCTGCACAGCATCTTCTGCCTGGGCTGGAGCCTGCTGCTCCCACTCCTCAGCAGGAAGGAGCAGAGGGAAGGAGCCTGCAGTCCCACCAGCACCCACGTTCCCTGGCTGAGACTTTCCCAACCTGCTCCTTGGGTCAAGTGTGCTCTGCTGGGACCAGGAAGCCAGCTCTGAGCTGCCTCTTTCAGGACTGCTCAGCAGGGATGGTGTCTGGGCTGCCTGCAGGGGCCTCATGGTCTGCACTGGCTCCATGAGCAGAGCCCAGCAGCTGTGGGGAGCTGAGCACCCCCAAAGCGCAGGGAAGTGAGGACACTCAGCTGCTCCCAGGCAGCACGGCACAGCTCTCAGGAGCAAACCCTTTCTGCTGCCCACAGCTGCTCCCAGCTCTGCAGACCCCAGCAGCAGGGCTGCACTGCTGGCTGTCCCCCCAGAGCACCTGCAGGGGGCTGGGGATGTCCCTACTCACCTGAGCAGCCTGTGGCGAACACGCGGCCTCAAGGCAGCTTCCCCCGGGGCGCTGCAGGCCGCAGCTTCCTGCTGCTCCAGGATGTGCTCCCTGAGCAGGATGTCCTCCAGCTGCATCTGCAGCCCAGGGTCCAGCTGAGGCAAGGAAAGACAGGGGCTGCTTAGCAAGGGTCCTGCCCAGGGCGTGGGCTCAGCTCTCCAAGAGGCTGCCAGCCTGCTCTTGCTGGGAGGGCTGAGGGAGTCCTCCTGCCCCACTGCCTGGGGCACCTCCAGCTCTCTTGGGCAGCACCTTGTCTCCAGAGCTACCACCTCCAGCACCTTCCCCTGCCCAGGCACTGCACTCAAAGCTATCTGGCCAGACACAGAGGGACAAGCCAGGAACTCCCCAGAGCTGCAGGAATTGGCCTGCCCCCAAGCAGTGCCAAAGCAGCCTGGACAAAAGCCCTCTTGCACAGGAGGCCAGGAGGAAGCTGCTGCGGCCTCTTGGAGAGGAGCACTGAGATGACAGTCCCAGGGCTGGCTCAGGCTGCTGCTCTCCAGCTCTGCAAACCTGGCAGAGCTTGGCTGGGGGGCAGCAAGCAGCCTAGAGCTGGGGCCCCAGCAATTCATCCCCAGGAGCAGGGCCTGCAGGGTCCCACCCAGCTGCCAGGAAGCTCCTCCAGCTCCAGCAGGGACAGAGCTGGACAGCTGAGCTGATGAGGGCACAGCTAAGTGTGGCAGGGAGGGCCCACGTGTTAGCAGGGCACCCAGAAGCCTGCTGTGGGGCACAAGGGGACGAGGCTGGCAGGTGCCACACGGGGCAGCAGCTGTTCTCACCATGGTGTCCAAGTCATCTGGGGGTGGTTCTGTGGCTGCAGCCTCCCCCAGGACATCTGCTCTGTCTCTCCCACTGTCCTGGGCGGTCTCTCCTCTCAGCTCCCTGAGGACCTGCTCATATTTCTTGTTTCCTGAGGGCAGAAACCCCCCCTCAGGTGGCAGCGTGGGCATCTCAGCTGGGCAGCCCCCTCCCCACACCGCCTCTCCCAGAAACGCTCCTCCAGCAGCTGTGGGAGCTGTGGGAGCTGCTCCTCCTGCCTGCAGCCTGAGCTTCAGCCCTGCCCAACTTCCTCCCCCAGAGCAGCAGCTCAGCCCCTGCCAGCTGATGCCAAGCCAAGCCTGCCACAAGCCCAGCGTCTTGGCAGGGCTGCAGCAGGGCCGCTGCAGGCTCTGCAGGGAGGCTGCCGGGACACAGCCCCCAGGGACTGCCAGAGACTCAGGAAGCAACCAGTGCTGCCCTGAGAGCCCTGCAGCCTCCAGGCTTGGCTGTGAGAGATGGGGGAAGAGGCAGGGGAGCATCCTGAGGAGCAGCCAGGCAGTGCTTGCCTTGGATGTTCCTGGGCAGGTCCAGGCAGATCCGGGGAAAGATTCCCTCTCCTCTCAGGCAGATTTCCTCCGGTTCCAGGTGACCCACTTGGAGCTGGAAAGCCTTGCAGAAGAGCCCAGGCACTTCTGGCAGGTAAGAGACCTTCAGCACCTGCTGCTGGCCGGCTCCAAGGCAGCCCTGCAGGGAGAAGAGGGAGGGAATGCACCAAGAAGGCTTTGCTGGAGGCACGGCTCAGACAGGTGCTCAGCGCGCAGAAGCCATCAGACAGCAGCACCTTCCAGCCTTCTGCTTTCCAGAAGCGTCTCTCCCCCCCAGCAGCAGCCCCTCCTGCCCCCCCCCGCAGCAGCAGCCCCTCCTGCCCCTGCCCCTCCCAGCAGCAGCCCCTCCTGCCCCTGCCCCCCCCAGCAGCAGCCCCTCCTGCCCCCCCCCCGGCAGTGTTGAGGCCACAGTTGGCCCTGAGGGTCTGAAAGGCCTCTTCCAACCACAAGGATCCTGGGATGCCATCCCCCTCAGCAGAGGCAGCTCACAGCCCTGGCTGCTGCTGGGGGATCTTCCTCTCCTCTTCTCTTTCTCCCCATTTTCCCCTCCAACCCCACCCAGGGCAGCCTGGCACAGGCACGGTCCCTTGTGCTCCTCCTCACCGTGCTGGGCACCACCAGGGGCACGCCGGGCAGCGGCCTGCGGGCAGCGGCCGTGCCAGGGCTCAGCACCACAAAGGTGAAGGGCAGCTTCCCCTGTTCTGCAGGGTCACCTCTGCCTCCATGACAGAGTCCCACAGCTGCAGAGAGGAGAGAGGAGTGGGCAGTCAGACACAGGCCTGCCCCTGGGCATCTCCTGCAGCTGGCACTGGCCTAAGAGCAAAGGCAGGCAGCACAGCAGAGGAGCAGGGGGAGGGCACTTCACCCTCCCAGCTTCACCTGGGGAACCCCAGCCACAAGGGGACCTCTTGGCCCTGCACAGGAGCTGAGCTTTGTGGCACCCTGCAGAGGCACAGCACCAAGCACCAGGCAGGAAAGCAGAGAGCAGCCAAGTGCTTGAGGGGGCATCCAACACTCGGCTGGGGCAAAGCAGGTGGCATCAAGACCTCCCTGAGGCAAAGGCACCTGCAGGGCTGGCAGTGCCAGCAGAGGGGGACATGGAGCAACACACAGAGGGCCAACAGAGGGAAACAGTTGTGGGGGTGAACTGAAAAGTGAAGGGGGGTGACTCCGGGACACTGCCCCCAGCTCCACTGACTGGGAAGCCCGAGGGAACTTCCTCTTGGCTTTCCCTTGTTGATGAGCCAAGGGCATTAAAGCAGCCCCCCCTGCAGCTTGGGATTTAGGAGCAGAGCAGCAGATGCTGTCTGGAGGACACAGCCCCCTGGAGGCATCTGCTGGCATCCTGCCTGCCCCAGGAGGCCTCTCTGGTAGCCTTGAGGAGGACTTCTCCTAGAATGGTCCAGGCCAGCAGGGAGCTCCAAAGGTCACCCAGTCCAACCTGCCCACAGTCAGCAGGGACGTCCCCAGCCGGACTTGCCAGCTCCGGTGGGCTGGTGATGGCCATTCCAGGCCAGCTTGGCAGCAGAATGCCTCACTCAAAGGTCGTGCTGGAGCCAACAGAGCAGCTGGCCCTAGGCCTCAGTGGGCAGCCCCCAGCAGTGAGGGCTCCAGACAAGGAGCAGCCTGTGGTACCTGCAGCCCAAAGTCCAGCTCCGTGGTGTCCAGGAGGTAGCTGATGAGTGAGGCCTCCCCACGCAGCCTGACCTGGTAGCTGGGGCCTCCCTGCACCCTGCAGAGGGTCCTGGCACGGGCCACAGTGTTGGGGTGGCCAAAGAAGCCACCAGCATCCTGAGGAGTAGACAGACATCTGAGGATGGCTGCTGGGATGGTTTCTAGGAGGCAGCTTCACTCGAGGGCTTGCCCAGAAGGGGCTGGAGCCCTTCCTGCATGGCTTAGAGCCAGGCCTCTGAAGGAGGTTGGAGCAAGGAGCAAAGAACAAGCCACAGGACAAGAGGAAAGGGCCTCAAGTTGCACCAGGGGAGGTTTAGGTTGGACACAAGGAACAAGTTCTTCCTCACAAGGGTTGTCAAGGCCTAGCCCAGGCTGCCCAGGGCAGTGGTGGAGTCCCCACCCCATGGCAAAGTCATGGAGATCTGGTGCTGAGGGCCAAGATCTAGTGGTGACCTGGCAGTGAGGAGTTCACAGTTGGCCTGGATGAGCTGAAAGGTCTCTTCCAGCCCAAACCATCCCATGGCTCTGTTCCCAGTTCAGATGATACCTTGTTTCCTCCAGCAGCTCATTTCCAGCCTGATTTAGCTCAGGCTCACTGCCTCCTAACACCAGGGATGCTGGGCAGAGGAGAAAAGCAAGCAGGATGCGGTGGAGAGCCTGCAGTAGCCTAAGGTTGCCTTTGAGCAGGCACAGCCAGCCAGCCAGCAACCTCCAGGCACCTGCTGCCCCTGCTACAGGGACAAGATGCTGAGGGGCATCTGCATGAGGAGCAAAGGCTGAGAGCCCTGGGGCTGCTGAGCCTGGAGAAGAGCAGCCCCAGAGGGCACCTGAGCAATGCCCAGCAAGAGCCAAAGGGACAAGGGCACGGGGCCAGACTCCTCTCAGTGGTGCTACACCAGCAAGGGCAGAAGAGAGCTGCTGAGGCTCTTCCCAGCCCCAGGGGAGCCAAGAAGGACCTCAGTGCTACTGGCCAAAGCTTGGTCCTGCTGCAGTCAACAGCCAAAGCCCTGGGGACTCGCAGCAGCTCTCTCCCCTCCTCCTTGGAAGCCAAGCACAGGCAGCCCACAGCTTCCAGGCAGCAGACCCAGTGCCAGGATGCCAGCCAGAGGCTCACCTTCTCCACTTGGAAGGCGATTTCTGTGGAGGACGTCTGCAGGGCAGGAGCAACAAACTGGCAGCTGAGCTCCACCTGCAGGATCTGGCTCCTCCTGGCCTCGCTGCCCACCGCGGCCTGGCACAGCAGCTGCTCCCTCACCACCTGCGGGGAGAAGCCACATGGGGGCTGCCAGCAGGGGGCCAGGAGACAGCCTGCATCTGCCAGCCACGGCCCTGCCACTGCCCTCAAGCGACACTCAGCGCTCCCCTCGGGGCCGTTTGCCCCTCGCCCTCCACAGCTTCTGCTGCATCCCACTTCTTCTGAGCTCCAGTGGCCAGCATGGAATCAACAGGGTTGGAAAAGACCTCCAAGATCATCAAGTCCAACCTGTCACCCAAGACCTCCTGACTACTGGACCACGGCACCAAGTCATGCTGCACCCAACAGCCACAGAAAGCTCTGGTGAGCTCTGTGCTGCCTGGGACAATCCCTGCCCCAAAGGATTCTTCCTTGGATGTGCACAGTGCTCCAGAAAGCTGGAGGAGCTGTTGGGATGGAACTGGAACTAGTCTCAAGTTGTGCCAGGGGAGGGTCAGGCTGCATAGTAGGAAAAAGTTCTTCCCAGAGAGAGTGATTGGCCATGGGAATGTGCTGCCCAGGGAGGTGGTGGAGTCCCCATCCCCGGAGGTCATCAAGAGCCTGGCTGAGGCACTCAGTGCCGGGGTCTGGTTGATTGGCTAGGGCTGGGGGATAGGTTGGCCTGGATGATCTGGGAGGGCTCTTCCAACCTGGTTGATCCTGTGATTCTATGACTGCAGGACAAGCCCCAGGGGAGGGGATCTGATGGGGAAGGCTCAGCCCGCGTGAGGGACCTCACCTGGGGAGTGCTGGAGAAGCCTTCCAGCACCACCTCCATCGTCTGGCCTGGGGCCAGCTCCATCGTCTTGGGCCGAGGCTGAAACACAGGGCAGGCAGCTGCGAGGCTCTGGGGGGAAGCTCTGCCCTTGGTGCCGCTGAGGGCAGGGAGCTGCCCGCCCTGGGCAGGCAGGGAGCAGCCTCCTACGCTCCAGTAGAGGCGCTGAGTGCGGCGGCCTCGGTTGGCGACCTGGAAGCTGTAGCAGCAGGGAGCCAGGCTGCAAGAGGAGCAGAGATGGACAACGTCAGCAGAGCTGCTCCTGCCCAGCACTCAGCCAGCTGCTGGTGCTGCTGTCTGACCACACACCTGGCGGTGCAACCACCTCTGAAACGCTGACCCGGCCCAAAGCTTCAGCAGGAGCCAGCCCTTGCCTGGCCCTGAGCTTCTCCCCTCCTAGCAGCGGCTCTGCTTGTGCCCAGCCAGGAAAATCCTCCTGCAGAGCTGTCCCGATGGGGCACAGCCAAGCCCAGCCACGTCTGCCCAAGAGCCCTTCCTCCTTGCCGCAGGCCCGGAGCGGCAGCGGCAGGTAGAGGACAGAGGCTCCGCACAGAGCTGGCTCCGCACTCGCCGGCGGCATCCAGCCGGCAGCAGAGCCGCTGGGCAGGGCCCTGGCCGCTCCCTGCTGTGCTGCCGCTGCCCAGGAGTTCATTGGCTCCGTCTCAGATCGCCGTTCTGCCGCTGCTCCGCTTTGTTTCCAGCGGCAATTAAAGAGAGGGGGGTTGGGAAAGCCTTCCCTTGCCCCCCTTGCTTCTGCCCGGCTGCCTGCCGGCTGGGGGAGTGCTGCTGGAGCCTCCCCCTCCGCCGCTGCCCAGCGGCTCACTTTCCCTCTCGCTGCGGACAAGGTGGAAGCTTAGCTCCTGCTTTCGCTTTGCCTCTGCCCTTGCATCCAGAGCACAGCTCGGGCTGAGGACGTTTCCTGCCTGCAGCTCCCGGCACAGCCTCTTGCGCTGAGCAGAAGTTCCCAGCCTGAGCATCGCTGTGTGAGGAACCTGACTCTGGAGCTTGAGCAGAGCCGCCGGGGTTTGGGGTTTGTGGTTTCCCTCCCCTCCCCACCTTTCCTCTGCCTTTGCTCCAGGAAGGAGCCGCAGGGAGTCCATCTTGTGGCCGAAGCAGCAACTGCAGCTCCTGGCTCTCTAGCTCTGAATTGGATGTCAGGCTTAGAGTTGTCTTTTCCCTTCCTCTGCCTAAATGGTTCAGCTGCTCCTGCAGGTGCATTTGAGGTGGCTCCTTCCCACCCGGGCCCAGGAGCCTGAACAAGCTGTCCCAAAGCTGTGCTGGCCTTTTCTGGGGGACTGTTGGATTCCTAAAGTTATCAATAGCCTTGTTAATAGCTCTGCCACTTATTAACGGTCCCAATCCTGCCGAGCACATCCTCCCAGCTGCTGTGGGCAGGGCAGCAGCAGCCCTTGGTGCTTCCCCCCCAGCAGTGTTTTCCAAGGGGCTGCCTGCAGCTTGCCCTGCATCAGAGCCTGAGCTGGCCTGACCTGGCTGCAAGGGGCTGGAGGAAGAGCTCCAGGCCACTGCAGCTCCCCCTTGGCAGCTGCTGCCTCAGATGGCTTCCTCTGCAGGTGCCAGTGGGGAGCTGCAGGGTATGGACTGCCCCTGGCCCTGCCCACGGAACTAGATGACTTTAAGGTCCCTTCGCACCCAGCTCATCCCAGGATTCTATCTGGCGGTCTGGGCACCACTGGCCTCGCCGTAGGGTGCCCTGGCATCCCTGGGGAGGCATCCAACCTCATCAGCCCCAGCAGATCCCCCTCTGCTGACCAGGGCAGCTGGGGGTGTGTTTTAGGGAGAGCACTGAGCCTAAGAACGGAGATCAGGAGCGTGGCTGAAAGGAGCAGGGCAGCCAGCCCAGCTCTGGCTGCTGAGGGAACAGAGCCACAGCCAGAGACAACCAAGCAGAGCTAGACAGAAGCCCATGGGAAGGGCAGTTCCTTCATGGAAAGAAACACCAACTGCAGCCCTGCTCTCCAGACCCTTCCCCAGCTTTGTTGCCCTTCCCTGGACAGGCTCCAGCCCCTCAATGCCCTTCCTGGAGTGAGGAGCCCCAAACTGCCCCCAGGGTTCAAGGTGCAGCCCCACTGGGGTCCCGCACAGGGGCACAAGCCCTGCCCTGCTCCTGCTGGGCTTCAGCGTGAAGAATCCCTGTGGCTGCCCTGGAGGAGCCAGGGCCTTCTCCTGGCTGAGCCCCTGGCAGCAGCAGGAGCTGAGGGACACCTACCAGAAGCCAGTGCCCAGGCTGAGCTGCGCAGCCAAGGGCCTGTCGGTGACGATGGTGCTGCCGACGCCCAGGGCCCGCACGGGGATGCTGTAGCCACGGCTGTGCTCCACCAGCAGCTGCACCTCGGCCTGGAACTGCTCCGTGCTGTCCAGCTGGGCTGTGACACACACAGACACCTGGCCCTCGGGGGGGATCACTCCTCGGCTGGGCTCAACCCTCCAGCACCAGCCTCCGCCGGACTGCAAGACAAGGCAGAGCCCAGCTGAGGCTGGAAGCCACAGCCCTTGGTCTCTTGTGGGCTGGAGGAGCAAGGATGCGAGGGGAACAAACCAGAAGGGCTTCCTTTGCCTGCAGCCGAGCTAGGGGGGCTGCAAACAGCACCTCTGCAGGAGCTTACACCCCCCCTGTGCCACCCTCCTCTCACAGACTCCCCTCATTAGCCACCACGTCACCAGCCCAAGGGACACTGGCCTCAAGGGAAGGCTGTTTCCTCCTCCAGCCTCCTTGGAGCCAGTGCTCCCTGGCCAGCAGGAACACACTGGCGTGCAGATCTGCAGCTCCCCAGGGTCCCAGCTGATCCCATGCTGGACATGCTCCACATTTCAGGGCTGTGCTTGGGACAAGAGGCCCTGCTCAGCCCAAACCCTGCAGCATCCTAGGAGAGGTTTTTCCCCTTTGGAACAGGAGGCAGCAGTGTGCTGGCAGGCTGGGCACGAGCCAAGCACGGGCAGGATCCAGGGGAAGTCAGCTGGAGTTTCCAGCCTGGCAGCACTGAGCTCTCACGGGACAGCTGCTCTAAAGCTCCCTCTCTGAGTTTCAAACCATCCTGCTTGTCCTGTCACTACAGCTCCTAGTCAAAAGTCTGTCCCCAGCTTTCCTAGAGGCCTCTTGAAGCACCAAAAAGCTGCAAGGAGTTGACTTTTCTCCAGCAAATCCCAGGGAGAAGATCAGAGAGTCACTGAATGATTTGGCTCGGAAGGACCTGCAACTAGTTCCAACCCCCTCCCCTGGGCAGGGACAGCTCCAACTAAACCAGGTTGCTCAAACCCCTGTCCTCAGTTCAAAGCTGAGGGACCTGGGATTGCTTAGCCTGGAGAAAAGGAGGCTGAGGGGAGACCTTCTGGCTCTCTACACCTCCCTGAAAGGAGGCTGGAGCCAGGGGGGGTTCAGTGTCTCCTCCCAGGTAACAAGCGATAGGACAAGAGGCAATGGCCTCCAGCTGCACCAGGGGAGCTTCAGCTTGGCCATGAGGAACAATTCCTTCCCTTGAGGGCTGCCAAGGCCTGGCCCAGGCTGCCCAAGGCAGGGCTGGAGTCCCCATCCCTGGAGGCATTTCAAAGCCTCGGCGCTGCGGTGCTGAGGACCACGGTTCAGTGGGGAGCTGGCAGCGCTGGGCTGAGGGTTGGACTGGAGGGTCTGAAAGGTCCTTTCCAACCAAAGGCATTCTGGGATCCCAGAGCTCCAAAACTATGACTCCCACAGCCAGAGACCTTCCACAGAGGAAAGGGAGAACTTGGAAAGAGGATCCAGGCTCCCTGCTGCTCAAACATCTACACAAGCTCTGGTCTGCTGAGGGCTGCCCCAGCTGAACCTGCCCCCGGAGCCAGGCTCCTCTGGCCACCTGCGGATGCAACATCTTGCTTGCTCTCTCAGGCAGCCAGGTGGAAAGGCTCCAGATGAAAACCGAGCCCCAGGTGGCCACAGAGCAGCCATTTCCACTGGAGCCCTCTCCAGATACTCACCACCTCTGCCTGGAAGGCTGCAGGGATGGGGCTCTGATTGCAGAGCTGCAGACACCGGGAGGCCTCCTGCAGAACCTGGATGCTGCCAAAATCCACCTCGCTGGGCTGCACAGAGACATCTGGGCCCACTCCAACGCTCACCAAGGAGATCAACTGCTGCAGGGAGGAGAGAGGAAAAGCACAGTGGGGAAAGCTGACAAGGATCAGACAGCTCTGAGGCAGCTCCTGGACAGGGGAGAGCTCTGCCTGCTGCAGGTTCGCAGTGTTGGAAGCCTGAACCAGGAGGCCTGCAGCAAGTGTGGGCTCCAGGGACCCCAGCTGAAAGCCACAGGCTGCTGTTGTCAGGGGGAAAGAAACCAGCCTGCCCAGCCTGCAGTCCCTCCAGCAGCTCTCCTTCCTCTGCCCTGTGCCTGCTCCCAGCCCTGCTACTGCTCAGGCTTGCCCCAAACCACCCTCCCTGGCTTCTGCTGCTGCACAGCCACGCTGGGGCAGCAGCTGTCTGAAGGCTCCCAAAGCTAGCCCTTGAAGAGCAGCCCTAGCTGGCAGCCAAGCTGGCTCTGCAGAGGAGAGATCATGGGAGCTGGTGCTCTGCTTTGTGCTCTGGGCTAACCAACCCTGGCACCACCTGAAGAACAGAGCTGATGACAGCACTCCAGCAGCCTTTTCACCTCTTGGCCATCTGAGACCCACAAGTGGTGTTCCTGCAGCAGTGGCCCAGAGCACTGGAGGTGGAACGTGGATCCCTTGGCTGCAGCCCCCTCTCCCCTCATTCCAGAGCCAGCCTCTGCTTCAGCAGCACTCTGGGCTGTCCCTGGGTGCTCCTCCCCAAGACCCCCAAGGAAGCAGCAGCTGCTGCTCATCTCCTGAGAGCAGAGGAGGAGAGCCAGGGAGGCTGCTGGCTCATGACCCCATCTGCCCTGTCCCAGTGCACTGCTGTGGCACACTCTGGTCACCATCCCAGAGGGCACCACCCTGCCTCTCCTCTCACCACCCTGCCTCTCCTCTCACCACCACCTGCTGCCAGGGATCCCTCTGGCACAAGTTCCCTCTGCCCTGCCAGCAGCCCTCTACCCTTCAGGCCCCAGCAAGCCCTGTGGCACAGAGCAGACTTACCCTGAAGTGTCCTGCACACCCAAAGACAGCCACACGGGCAGGAGTGTCCACGGCCCCTGGCACCTGGGCCACCAGGGTCAGGGGCATCTCCACAGAGCTGTGAGGCTGAATGAGCCCAGAGGGCACAGGGCTGGAGTAGAGCACAGCAGCATTCTCCTGGTGCTCCTGGAAGGGGCAGGAGCACAGTATGGCATGGGCTGGAAGGGACCTTTCAAGCTCATCCAGTCCAACCCCCTGCACTGAGCAGGGACGTCTGCAGCTAGAGCAGGCAGCTCAGAGCCCCAGGCAGCCTGGCCTGGGAGGGCTCCAGGCAGCTCAGAGCCCCAGGCAGCCTGGCCTGGGAGGGCTCCAGGCAGCTCAGAGCCCCAGGCAGCCTGGCCTGGGAGGGTTCCAGGCAGCTCAGAGCCCCAGGCAGCCTGGCCTGGGAGGGTTCCAGGCAGCTCAGAGCCCCAGGCAGCCTGGCCTGGGAGGGTTCCAGGCAGCTCAGAGCCCCAGGCCGCCTGGCCTGGGAGGGTTCCAGGCAGCTCAGAGCCCCAGACAGCCTGGCCTGGGAGGGTTCCAGGCAGCTCAGAGCCCCAGGCAGCCTGGCCTGGGAGGGTTCCAGGCAGCTCAGAGCCCCAGGCAGCCTGGCCCTGGCAGAAAGGCACAAAACAAGAAGTGAGCCTTGGACAGTCTCAGCATCCTCAGGGGCTCCCAAAGCTGCTGTACTCACCAACAGCCATGTTTGGACTGGCAGAGCAGCTTTTCACCACCCTCTGAGCTCTTCTGCATGACAGCACCCCAGAGCACAAAGTGCTCCCCAAAGAGCTGAAATTGCTGCCTAAGGCTGATGCTCAGGAAGGTTCCCATTGCCCTGCTCCTAAGGTCACATTTGGGTTGGTTCCTCTTCCCAGCGCACTGGAAACCATCAAGGTCTCACCCAAAGCCCTTTTCTCCCAAGCACAGCCTGGCTGAGCCCTGGGGGCAGGAGGGGGGGTGATGCCAACCTGAGGCAGCAGTGCATAGCAGCCTGGCAGGTCGCTGTCGTTCACCAGGGTCAGCAGCTGCTGGGCAGGGAGCTGCAGGTAGCAGCGGCCGAAGGACACCACGGGGTTGGGCACTCGCAGAGCAGGAACCACACACCTGGGCAGAGAGAGGGCCAAAGGGCTGGAGGCACTGGCAGAGGAGAGGCTGCTCGACTCCTCAGGTGGCAGGGAAGGGAGCAGAACCATCTGCCTGGGGCAGAGTGGCTGCAAAGTGCCACCAGCAGCCTGGCCTGGATCTGCGGTGCTGTGGCCAGCAGGAGCAGGGCAGGGACTGGCCCCTGGGCTCAGCACTGCTGAGGCCACACCTCAAATCCTGGCAGCACTTTTGGGCTCCTCACTCCAAGAAGGCCATTGAGGGGGTGGAGTGGGTCCCGAGAAGGGCAACAAAGCTGGGGAAGGGTCTGGAGAAAAGGAGGCAGAGCAGAGCCTCCTGGCTCTCCACAAGTCCCTGCAAGGAGGCTGGAGCCAGCTGGGGCTCGGGCTCTTCTCCCAGGAAGAAGTGATAGCACAAGAGAAATGGCCCCAGGCTGTGCCAGGGGAGGGGCAGTGCCAATCATTAAGAGAATTGCTGTGCCCTTTAGGAAAAGGCTCAGGGCCAGGCCTGGCCATTCTGGGCAGATGCTCCTCCAGGGGGCTGCTTGCAAACCCTGCTGCTCCCAGCTCTGGCTGGGCAGAGCCAGCTCCTGGAGCAAGGCTCCTCCTGTGGAGCTGGAGCCAGCAAACCCCGTGCAAGGGGCTGGATGCAGCAGGAGAGCCAAAGGGCTGCAAGGGAAGTGCTGGTACCTGGCTGTGAGGGGCAGGGAGGTCAGCTCCCGGCCCACACCATCCACGTCCACCACCAGTGCCTGCTCATAAAAGCCCTGGGTGTTGGAGCACAGGGTGACCTGGGGGGAGAGCAAAGCACCAAACACTTCAGCACCCCCACAGCTGCTCTCCTTCCATTCCCAGGCCATGGGAAGCAAGGGAGGACTTTGCCCTTTTGCTGCTCCTTGTGCAGAGCACAGCCTCTGGGAGCACCACAAGGCTGCTTTGAGAAATGCCTGTGGCAGTTCCCAGGCCATGTGTCAGAGGAATGCAGGCACCAGCAGGGCCATCCTCCACTCAGCACTGCATGGCCAGGCAACAGCAGAAGTGCAGGGGAGAGCTGCTGACTGCAGCAGAGCCACTCCAGCTTTGCAGGGGGAAGCTGGTGCAGAAGCTTGGCCCCACAGAGCCTGCTCTGCTCACAGCCACCACAGCTTGTGCAGTCCCACTGCAGATCACTGCAGTGAATCCAACTCATCCTGCCCACAGCGCAGGAGGAAGAAGAGCAGGGAGAGAAGCTAAGTGCTTCCTACAGCAGTCTCTCCCTAGAACAGCCTCCTGCTGCCCTCAGCCTTCCTCTGCCCAGCTGCAGTCCAAGGAGCTAAGCAGCTCTGAAACCTCAGCAGTGGCTTCTGGCCTTGAGCCTGGGGGGGCAGGAGCTGCAGCTTCTGCCTGCAGACTCCAAGGGCTGCTCCTTCAGGAAGGTCCCAGAGCAGCACAGCTAACAACAGCCCAGCCCTGCTGCAGGGATGGGCCTGGCCTGACACTCACAGCCAGCAGCACTGAAGCCCTCTCCCAGAGCAGGGAAGCCTCAGCCCCAGCCGCTGAAGCCCCTCCGGCCCCACTGCTCCCTACCTGATGTCCACGAAGCTCAGGGCAGGGATGGTGCCTCTGCCAGGGCTGATGGTGAATTCACAGGGCCTGAGGGGCCCCTTGGCTGTCTCCCTCCGGGAGGGCAGAGAGTTGTCCAGCCCTGGGCAGCGCTGGGCTCTGCCGCGCCGTCCCCGGGCACGCGGAGGGCGAAGGCCAGGGGCTCCAGGGAGGTGTTGGTGAGGCGACAGAAGAGGCTGTGAGGGATGCCTAGGAGAAAGGACACAGCTCTGCACCTCTGCACCCAGCTCCTGTGCCTCCTGCTGGCAATGTCCTGGCATGCTCAGACTGCCCTGGGGCTTTGGCTCCCCTCCCTCTGAGCTACAGCTGCCGGGGAAGCCAAGCAGCTCTGTGCTGGCACTGCTGGGGGACAACTAATTCCCCACGAGGCAGCAATGTGCCCCCATGGCCAAGAAGGCCAAGGCTCTCCTGGGGTACAGTCAGGAGAGTGTGGCCAGCAGGGCATGGGAAGCCTTCAGCTGCAAAGGCCTTCTCCATGCCATCAGCTGCAGAGGACACTTCTCCTCTGGATCCCACGGTTCTGCCTGCTGGGATCCCTCGGGTTTGTCTATTCCCAAGGAAGCCAAGAGGTGCAGCAGGGATGGAGGCAGGGGAGGATGCAGCTCAGCAAAGGCCAGCAGTTCTCTTAGCAAAGTCCATCAGCAGGGGGAAAAACAGAGAGGCATCCTGGCCAGGCTGATCACAGCCCTTTGATCAAGCCAGAACTGGCTTCCCATGCAAATTTGAGGCCTCCCCAGGAAAAAGCCTTCTGTGAGACTGAGCTGAGGCACCAGAACCTGCATCTCAGTGCTCAGGCAGCAGAGCTGGGCCTCTGCTGGGCAAGGAGAAGGAGCCCAGGGCTCTGAGCACACCAGGCCCTGAGGCAGAGCTGTTTCTTGGCCACATTGCCTGGCAGGCGACAACCAGTGGCCCTCCCAGCACCAATGAACATCTCCCACTGCAGCTCAGGGGGGAAATGGTGTCCAAGCCTGGCAACATTTACCCACAGCAGCTAGGGGCTAGGCCAGAGCTTCAACTCCCTTCTCCTGCAGTCCCACCCCCTGGGCCCTCCTGGGGCTGTCACAGCCATCCTGCTGCCCAGGACTGGGAGCCTGGGGCTGATCAGACCATGAGGGACTCCACAGGACACTGCTCTGCCAGCCCTTTGGGCCTCTGTGCCCTCACGATGGCAAAACACTGCCCAGGCAGCCTGCAGCCCTGCTTTAACATCCTGAAGGCTGCTCTGGAGGGCCAGGAGTGCTGGAGGCTCTGAGGCTCCTCGCTGGGGCTGCAGAGCCCTCAGGCTGTGCTCCAAGGCCAGGCCACACTCACCACAGGAGACGTCCCCGAAGCGCAGGCGAGGGACATCGAAGTGCAGAGGAAGCGCACAGACACAGCCCCTGTGGGGACACAGCAGAGGAGGCCTTGGCTTGGCTGCAGAGGGCTGCAGAGCACTGCAGAGCCTGCAGCTTGCACTGCTGCTGGCATGCAGCCAAGCTGCTCTCCCAGCACAGGGGGCTGCAGTCAGCCTCTCACCTGACAGTCAGGGTCACAGGCTCAGGGCATCCTTCCGCACTGAACCTGATCTCCTCTGTGAAGTCCCCAGGACAGTGGGACGGAAGCAGAGCTGGATGAGTTGGACCTCATCTGGCAAAATGAGGCCCTGACAGGGGGAGAAGGTGAAGCAGGAGCCCAGAGCTGTAGCTGGAGGGACCAAGCTGAAGGAGGCATCGATGGCTCCTTTGTTGTGCAGGATCACCTGCAAGACATCCAATGGAAACACCTGAGGAGCCTGCCTGCCTTCCTGGAGGCTGATTTGTGTCCTGATCAAACATCTGACAGCTGGAAGAGGCAGAAGATGCTGCCTGCTGCTGCTTGGCAGACACCAAAGGAAAGTTCTACCTAGGGGGGGTTCATTGAAAACAGCCAGAATTGGAGAGAATGAATCCTAGAGTGGGTTGGGCTGGAAGGGACCTTCAAGCTCCTCCAGTTCCAACCCCTGCCATGGGCAGGGACACCTCCCAGCAGCCCAGGCTGCTCAAGACTTCATCCAGCCTGGCCTTGAACACCTCCAGGGAGGGGACAGCCACAGCCTCCCTGGGCAACCTGTGCCAGTGCCTCGCCACCTTCATTGCAAAGAATTCTTCCTCACCCCAGGCTCAATCTGCCCTCCTCAAGCTTCACCCCATTCCCTCTCATCCTGGCACTCCCAGCCCTTGTCCAAAGTCCCTCCCCAGCTACTGGAAGGCTGCTCTGAGGTCTCCCTGGAGCCTTCTCTTCCCCAGCCTCAACAGCCCCAGCTCCCACAGCCTGTCTCCACAGTGGGACTTCACCCCAAGCCCTGCCAGCCCCTGCTGCTCACCTCATGGCTGTAGGTGGAGCCAGCCATCACCTGCCCAACCTCCAGCTGCTCAGGGCTGACGCAGAGCCAGGGCCCTCGGCCTTCCCCTCGGATGTGCAGAGGCAGCCTGGCCTCACGGCCTGGGGAGAGAGTTCCAGTGGATGACTCCTTGAGGGCTTGAGGTGGGAAGGGACCTTGCAAGGTCAGCCAGCCCAAGCATCAGCACTCAGCAGAAGAGCTGCAGGCACAGCAGGTGGCTCTGAGCCCCAGGCAACCTGACCTGAAGTGGTTCCAGGAGTGGGGCACCTACCCCCTCCCTGGGCAACTGGGGCCAGGGTCTCAGCACCCTCAGGCTCAACATTCTGGAGGGATGAGGAGGTCAGCCAAGGGGCTTGGAGGAATCAAGGAGCAAAATTAACTGACTCCCTAGTGAAACCTCCTGGGGTTCCTCTTTCAGGAGGAACTGTCCCTTGACTCTGGGACACTTTCCACCCTGAGAGCACAGGGGAGCAGCTGCTGGCAATGCTCCTCTTCAAAACTCCAGGAGAGAAGGCCAGCAGGGTCCCTCAGGAGCAGGCTCCTCTCTCCAAAACAAAACGTTTGCCCAGCTCTGCCTCCTAGAGCCCCAGAGCAGCTCCAGGGCTGTGTGCAAGCAGCTCTCCTACTGCTCTGCAATGCAAAACCTCTCCTGGCCCAAGCCCTGGAGATCCACCCCTGGAGGTGGCACTGGCCAAGGGATCCAGGCCAATTCCTGGGCAAGTCAGAAGCAGTTCCTGGCATCTGTGTCTGTTGGCTTGGGGCAGGAAAGAAAGCAACAAAGCAGCAGGCTTGGTGCTTTCAGCAGCCTCCAAGAACGGGAGCTGGGCTGCTGCACCTCCCTGGGCTCTGGAGGGGAGGAAAACCTCAGGTTCCCTGGAGGAAGCCTGGCAGCGAGCTCCCTCCCACCCTTGAGACACAGCCTGAGCAGCACCCTGCAGAGATGGAGAGGAAGGACAAGGAAGCCTGAAGCTGGCTGCAGGCACTCCCTGCCCTGTGCTAGCACAGCAAAGGCACCACCTCTGGAAGGGCAGAGCTGCTGTCACTCAGGGGGCAGTGATGGCTGCAGCCACCGGCAGCCTGACCACACTGCAGGCAGACAGCGGGCGGCACAGGCTCATCCGGCAGGTGCTGGGGTCTCAGCTTTGCAGGGAGAGCCTTCCCCTGCTGAGCAGAGCAAGCCCTGAGCAATGCCACCCAGGGGAACCACAGCCTCAGAGCTGCCAGGGGACAGTGCCCAGGCAGGGAGAGGCACCTGCTGGCCAGAGATGGTCCTTTGGAGGGCACCTGCACTCAGCAGGGAACCCCACCCAAGGGCTGGCAGTACCTGGCCGGTGGGAGGAGATCAGGGGCTGGGAGCACTCTGGAACTCAGCTCCTACCACCTCAGGAGCCCAGGATGCCTCCAGGCTATGAGGACTCCTCTTGGAGGGAACAGAGGGGCTAGAGGGGCTTAGGGGCTGCTTGTTCAGTAGCTCCTTGCCCTTCACAGACTCCTCCCAGGGCAAAGCCACAGCAGGAACCCGAGCCCTTCCTGTTGGCCACTGACCTTCCTAGCAACTAGAGCAGGAGCCAGGGGACTGGAAGCTTGCTTGGGCCTGGCCCGCAGCCTGGGGCAGAGAGCAGCAGAACGGAGCTGTACCTGAGATGTCACAGTAGAGCCTTGCTTCATAGACTCTGGCTGCCTGGGGCTAAAGGTCACTGGATCTCAGCTGAGCAGTGTGGCCACACCTCTCCCTCCTAGAAGAGAGGAGGGCAGCAAACCATTGATCTCCAAACCTCCAGCTCAGCTTTGCAGCCACAGCCCTGCAGCCTTTCTTCAGAGCACCAAGGGAGAGCAAACAGCAAGCACCACATGTGCTGGGGCAGGGGGGGAGAGACAGGCACAGGCAGAGCCCTGCAAGGGAACCTGCTCCAGAAGGGAGGGAAGCCTGGGAAACCAAGAGCCTGAGAAGGTGGACAAGGCAGAGGGGAGAGACCCATGGAGGGCAGCCCACTTCGAAGTCAGTCCTAGAGCAGAGTG
>JAAWVA010000042.1:2958615-3007075 GCA_015227895.2 Colaptes auratus | reverse complement strand
TTGGCCAGGGGCATCCAAAGGGCCAGCTGTGCTCCTGTTGAGGTTTGCTGCCAGGTGTGGTTGCCTCCTGTCTGTCAAAGGCTAACCTGGTACGGTCCTTGCAGAGCATAATGAGGCTGTGAGTCATCCTAAAGCCCTGAAATAAGACACCTGCAGGCAGCAGGCCTGAGCCATTCCCAGTCACTCTGCATGTGGCAAATGCCCAAGCAGCTGAGGTTCTCGCTGGCTTCTCTCCTGCCAGCCTTTGCCGCACCACCTAGAGCCCAGGAGAAGGAGCTGGGGTTTGCCGTGGCTCATCCTGGGCTCGAGAGCTGCCAAGCAGAGAGGGACCTGGGGCTGCTGATTGACAGCTGCCTAAACATGAGCCAGCAGTGTGCCCAGGGGGCCAAAAGGCCAAGGGCATCCTGGCCTGCAGCAGGAAGAGTGTGGCCAGCAGGAGCAGGGAGGTCATTCTGCCCCTGTGCTCAGCACTGCTGAGGCCACACCTTGAGTCCTGGGTCCAGTTCTGGGCTCCTCAGGTTAGGAAGGACATTGAGAGACTTGAAGGTGTCCAGAGAAGGGCAACAAGGCTGGGGAGGGGTCTGGAGCACAGCCCTGGGAGGAGAGGCTGAGGGAGCTGGGCTTGCTTAGCCTGCAGAAGAGGAGGCTCAGGGGAGAGCTTCTTGCTCTCTGCAACTGCCTGAAGGGAGGTTGTAGCCAGGTGGGGGTTGGGCTCTTCTCTCTAGCAACCAGCAGCAGAACAAGAGGACACAGTCTCAAGCTGTGCCAGGGGAGGTTTAGGCTGGAGGTGAGGAGAAAGTTCTTCCCAGCAAGACGAATTGGCCACTGGGATGTGCTGCCCAGGGAGGTGGTGGAGTCCCCATCCCTGGAGGTGTTCAAGAGGGGATTGGATGTGGCACTTGGTGCCATGGTTTAGTTGCTCAGATGGTGTTGGGTGATTGGTTGGACTTGATGATCTCAAAGGTCTTTTCCAACCTGGTTTAGTCTAGTCTAGTCTAGTCTAGTCTTCTATTCTAGTCTTCTATTCTATTCTATTCTACTGTAACATTCAGCTGGCTGAAATCCCACACCAGCACCCCTGGTGATACAGCTCAGGCAGATGGAAGCATGAGGGGAAGCCAGCAGCTACAGGAACGGTGCAAATGTGACTGGTACCTCCCTGCTGCACCTTCTGCCCACCCCAGGGAGGGTGACAAGGATGACATTTCCACAGGAGATGATGAGCAGTCGGCACTGAGGGAAATGTGTGCAGGATTCTTCATCCCCACCCCCACCCCCTTTTTGCCTTGTTTCCCCAGGCACTTGATAAAGCCTCTAATGAAATGCAGCCACCTGGCAGGCAGCAGGAAACTGGAGCCAAGGATGCAGCAGGAGCCTTCAAGAGCTGTGATGAAAAGAACAATCTCAGAGCAGCCTTCCGGTACCTGAAGGGGCCACAGGAGAGCTGGGGAGGGACTTTGGACAAGGGCTGGGAGTGACAGGACAAGGGACAATGGCTTTGAGCTGGGAGAGGGGAGATTGAGACTGGGAGGTTTAGGCTGGATGTTAGGAAGAAGTTCTTCCCAGCAAGAGAGATTGGCCACTGGGATGTGCTGCCCAGAGAGGTGGTGGAGTCCCCATCCCTGGAGGTGTTTAGGAAGAGCCTGGATGAGGCCCTTGGTGCCATGGTTGAGTTGATCAGATGGTGCTGGGTGATAGGTTGGACTGGATGATCTCAAGGGTCTCTTCTAACCTGGTTCATTCTGTATTCTGGAGATGAGGAAGAAATTCATTGAATGAATAAGGTTGGAAAAGGCCTCAAAGATCATCAAGTCCAACCTATCACCCAGCACCTCATGACAACTAAACCACGGCACCAAGTGCCACATCCAATCCCCTCTGGAACACCTCCAGGGATGGGGACCCCTCCACCTCCCTGGGCAGCACATTCCAGTGGCTAACAACTCTCTCTGGGAAGAACTTTCTCCTCACCTCCAGCCTAAACCTCCCCTGGCACAGCTTGAGACTGTGTCCTCTTGTTCGCTGGCTGCTTGCCTGCAGAGAGACCAACCCCCACCTGGCTCCAACCTCCCTGCAGGCAGTTGCAGAGAGCAAGAAGGTCTCCCCTGAGCCTCCTCTTCTGCAGGCTAAGCAAGCCCAGCTCCCTCAGCCTCTCCTCCCAGGGCTTCTTTCCAGTGAGGGTGGTGAGACACTGGCACAGGTTGCCCAGGGAGCATGTAGCTGTCCCCTCCCTGCAGATGTTCAAGGCCAGGCTGGATGAGGCCTTGAGCCTCCTGGGCTGGTGGGAGGTGTCTCTGCCCATGGCAGGGGGGTTGGAACTGGAGGATCTTTAAGGACCCTTCCAACCCAGCCCACTCTGTGCAGTGGGTGCCCAGTCTGGGGCATGTGGGCTGAAAACCCAGGAGCCTTGCCCTGTGTGTGGGTCACCAAACCTCTCTCCCTACAGCCCACAGGGCTGAGGGCTCTGAACATCTCTCTGGAGGTGTGGAACAGGGCCCTGCAGACTGGTGCAGAGCAGGTGGAAGGCAGTGTTGAGTGTCCAGGCTGGTGCCTGTGCAGTGGTGTGGCAGCTGGCACAGTACACCCCCAGGCTGGCTGCCTGGCTGCACTGGGAATTCATTCCAACCAATTAGTCCCAATTTCAATTCTGTGAGAGAAGGAAGTTAGCTGATTAAAGCCTAATTACATTTTGTCTGCTTCTTCAGCTGTCTTGTCCCATCAAACCTGTGTTTGGGGACCCTGGAGGGGGGGTGGGGGGAGCTGCTCGCAGCTGCACAGAGAAACCTGCAGGATGTGAAAGCTTCATAGAATCAGAGAGTTGTCAGGGTTGGAAGGGAGCTCAAGGCTCAGCCAGCTCCAACCCCCCTGCCATGCCCAGGGACACCTCACACCGCAGCAGGTTGCTCACAACCACCTCCAGCCTGGCTGCAAACACCTCCAGGCAGGAGGCTGCCACCACCTCCCTGTGCCAGGCTCTCACCACCCCCATGGGGAACAACTTCTTCCTCACAGCCAAGCTCAATCTCCCCACTTCTAGTTTTACTCCATCCCCCCCCAGTCCTATCCCTCCCTGACACCCTCAGTCCCTCCCCAGCTTGCTTGGAGCCCCCTGCAGATCCTGGAAGGCCACAATGAGGTCTCCTTGGAGCCTTCTCTTCTCCACCGTGACAGCCCAACTCCCTCAGTCTGTCCTCACAGCAGAGCACTCCAGCCCTCTGCTCCTCCTCGTGGCCCTTCTCTGGACACCTTCCAGCCCCTCCAGATCCTTCCTGGCACAGAGGCTCCAGAACTGGACCCAGAGCTCCAGGTGGGGTCTCAGCAGAGCCCTCAGCCCTCTGCTCATCCTCGTGGCCCTTCTCTGAACTCTTGTGGGAGCTGCCAGAAAACATAACCCTGGGCTTAGCCCCACATGGATGAAAGCTTGAGCCATGCCAGGGCAGAG
Source organism: Colaptes auratus (assembly GCA_015227895.2). Lineage (NCBI taxonomy): Eukaryota > Metazoa > Chordata > Aves > Piciformes > Picidae > Colaptes > Colaptes auratus. The sequence goes on along the minus strand of JAAWVA010000042.1, from coordinate 3,003,633 downwards.
AGCCAGCACTCAGCACCAGCCAGGCAGCTGGCACAGGAAGGGGACAGCCCCCTGAGCTTGCTTTCACACACACCTTGTTCTCCTGCGAGGTGGAGTGCTCTGCACAAGCCTCAACATCCCTCCTCACAGCCACACTGGTGTGCCAGCCTCAAGCAAGACACACTGAGGCATCCAGAGCAGCTCTTTGCTGAAGAAGCAGAGTTGTGTAGCTCTGCAGGTCCAGCCCCCCATCCAGAGAGGTCACTCTAGTTGCCTGCTGCCATAGGCTAGATGTTGCTCCTGCCTTTTGTGTTCCTCCTGCTCTCTGCCGATTATTGCCTCGGTCATTTCCACTCCCAGTGTCACATCCACAGCTAGAACAAGGTGAAAACTCGTGGCCTCGCTCTTTTGGACCTGGAGCACCAGGGGAAGGATGGATCTTGTCTTCCTCCCTCCCTAGAGTCACTCAGAGCAGAGCCAAACGCTGTGGCATTCGCCAGAGGCACAGCTGGTGCTGCATAAATCACAAGCAGCCAGCGAGGCCACGTGGAGAGAAAAGGCAGATCTGGCAGGGGCTCGGGGCACCGTGTGCCCTCTAATCACACAGCTCCTTGCTAGGAGAGCAAATCCAGCTGCTGAGCTGAGGTCTTCAAAGGCTGCCACTGGGGCAGGACAGCCACATGCATCTGAGAAGTGATGTGCAGCCAGGCCTCAGCAACTCAAGCAGAGGGAAGCTGAGTGATGTAAAGAGTTCTCCCAACACAGAGCACTGTGCCAGGGCCAGGTGAATACCACAGGATGCCACACAGACCCAGCTCTGCCACACAGACCTACCTCTGCCACACAGACCCAGCTCTGCCACACAGACCCAGCTGTGCCACACAGACCCAGCTCTGCCACACAGACCTACATCTGCCACACAGACCTACATCTGCCACACAGACCCAGCTGTGCCACACAGACCCAGCTCTCTATGCCACACAGACCCAGCTGTGCCACACAGACCCAGCTCTCTATGCCACACAGACCCAGCTGTGCCACACAGACCCAGCTCTCTATGCCACACAGCCCCAGCTGTGCCACACAGACCCAGCTCTCTATGCCACACAGACCCAGCTGTGCCACACAGACCCAGCTCTGCCACACAGACCCAGCTGTGTCACACAGACCCAGCTCTGCACACAGACCCAGCTCTCTATGCCACACAGACCCAGCTGTGCCACACAGACCCAGCTCTGCCACACAGACCCAGCTGTGCCACACAGACCCAGCTCTGCCACACAGACCCAGCTCTCTATGCCACACAGACCCAGCTGTGTCACACAGACCCAGCTCTGCCACACAGACCCAGCTCTCTATGCCACACAGACCCAGCTGTGTCACACAGACCCAGCTCTGCCACACACACCCAGCTCTGCCACACAGACCCAGCTCTCTATTCCACACAGACCCAGCTTTGCCACACAGACCCAGCTGTACCACACAGACCTAGCTGTGCCACACAGACCCAGCTCTCTATGCCACACAGACCCAGCTGTGCCAGACCCAGCTCTCTATGCCACACAGACCCAGCTGTGCCAGACCCAGCTCTCTATGCCACACAGACCCACCTGTGCCACACAGACCCAGCTCTCTATGCCACACAGACCCAGCTCTGCCACACAGACCCGCTGTGCCACACAGACCCAGCTCTCTATGCCACACAGACCTAGCTTTGCCACACAGACCCAGCTCTCTATGCCACACAGACCCAGCTCTGCCACACAGACCCAGCTGTGCCACACAGACCCAGCTCTCTATGCCACACAGACCTAGCTTTGCCACACAGACCCAGCTCTCTATGCCACACAGACCCAGCTCTGCCACACAGACCCAGCTGTGCCACACAGACCCAGCTCTGCCACACAGCCCCAGCTGTGCCACACAGACCCAGCTCTGCCACACAGACCCAGCTCTGCCACACAGACCCAGCTGTGCCACACAGACCCAGCTCTCTATGCCACACAGACCTACATCTGCCACACAGACCCAGCTCTCTATGCCACACAGACCTACATCTGCCACACAGACCCAGCTCTCTATGCCACACAGACCCAGCTCTGCCACACAGACCCAGCTGTGCCACACAGACCCAGCTCTCTATGCCACACAGACCCAGCTCTGCCACACAGACCCAGCTGTGCCACACAGACCCAGCTCTCTATGCCACACAGACCTACATCTGCCACACAGACCCAGCTCTCTATGCCACACAGACCCAGCTCTGCCACACAGACCCAGCTGTGCCACACAGACCCAGCTCTGCCACACAGACCCAGCTGTGCCACACAGACCCAGCTCTCTATGCCACACAGACCTACATCTGCCACACAGACCCAGCTCTCTATGCCACACAGACCCAGCTCTGCCACACAGACCCAGCTGTGCCACACAGACCCAGCTCTGCCACACAGCCCCAGCTGTGCCACACAGACCCAGCTCTCTATGCCACACAGACCCAGCTCTGCCACACAGACCCAGCTGTGTCACACAGACCCAGCTCTGCCACACAGACCCAGCTGTGCCACACAGATCCACGTCTGCCACTGAGATCCACCTCTGCCACCCACCTCTCAGCTTCTTACACCTCTGTGCTAAAATCTGTTATTAAACAGACATTTGGGCTTTGGTGATGTTTAACCTGCCTTAAATGAATGAAGTGAAAATGGCATCCACGCTGAGGGGACAGTCTCTAGCTGTGCCAGGGGAGGTTCAGGCTCGATGTTAGGAAGAAGTTCTTCCCAGCAAGAGAGATTGGCCACTGGGATGTGCTGCCCAGGGAGGTGGTGGAGTCCCCATCCCTGGAGGTGTTTAGGAAGAGCCTGGATGGGGTGCTTGGTGCCATGGTTGAGTTGATCAGATGGTGCTGGGTGAGAGGTTGGACTTGATGATCTCTGAGGTCTTTTCCAACCTGGTTAATTCTATTCTATCCTATCCTATCCTATCCTACTCTATTCTATTCTATCCTATCCTGTTCTACTCTGTTCTATTCTATTCTATTCTATCCTATCCTATTCTATTCTATTCTATTCTATTCTATTCTATCCTATCCTATTCTATTCCATCCTGTTCTACTCTATTCTGTTCTATTCTATTCTATCCTGTTCTGTTCTATCCTATTCTATTCTGTTCTATCCTGTTCTACTCTACTTACACTTTGGCATGTGGCTCAGTTGGTAGCACCTAAGACTCTTACTTGGGAAGGTCGTGAGTTCAAGCCTGCAGTGGGCAGGAGTGTTCTCTCTGGGGACCAATGTCCTTTCAATTGGTGTCATGGGGTTTGTGGAGACAGGTTGGACTCGATGATCTTTGAGGTCTCTTCCAACCTTAGCAATACTGTGATACTTTCTACCAAACTCAAGCTAAACCCTACTGTGATACTCTATTCTGTTCTATTCTATTCTATTCACTTCCTCCTCTATTCACTTCTGGGCAGGATGAGGGCTGGCAAGGCATCCCGGGGCTGGATTGGGGCTGCCCTTACACCCTTAAATCCCTGTAGATGAGCAGCATTCATCAGAGCAGAGACACTTTAGACACGGGCTCCTGCCTTCGACGGCTGCCAGTGCCCCCCCCCCCCCGCCACCTCCCAGCCTGTTGCCAGTGATGTCTTCAGGGATGTGCCAAACCAGCCTGGCTGTTGGCAACGTTCTGATCTTCTCTCGACTGAATTTTCCACAGCCATGTGCTGATGGAACAAACAAGCCCAAGGAACTGCCTGGCTCTAAAATTAGAGGAGCGCAAACGTGAGCAGACTGTCGGGGGAATCGCTTGGCTCTGGCATCTCGGTGGGAGAACCAAGTGTGAACCCAAAGATGTCCCCAGCACCGGGAAAGGCAGCTGCCAAGGCTGCTGAGGATGTTTTGTGCCTCTCTGTGTCCTCTGGGTTGTTGTTGGGGTTTTTTGCTCCCTCCCCCACCCTCCAAAGATATTCTCCAGGACTAAATCCAGGGGTTTCCAATCCCTCGGCTGTACCTGAGGCAGGTTGGATTCCGAGAGCCAAGCAACTGCTCTGGAGACAGCAGAGCTGAGATACTCACCTTGCACAGACAGCAGAGGCCTAAGCAGTGTCCTTGACTGCACTGTGATCTCTGAGCTCGGGCATTTTGCCACTGCCCAGGCTCAGGCTGTTGGCACAGGTCTGAACCACACCAGGAACCATTCTCACAAGGCACCAAGGGGATGGAATGAATCACAGACCCAGTGACAGAGTGGTTTGGATGGGAAAGGACCTCCAAAGGTCACAGAACCACAGAATCACCAAGGCTGGAAGAGACCTCAAAGATCACCAAGTCCAACCTGGCACCACAGACCCCATGACTAAACCATGGCCCCAGGTGGCACATCCAATCCCCTCTTGAACACCTCACGGATGGGGACTCCACCACCTCCCTGGGCAGCACATCCCAATGGCCAACAACTCTCTCTGGGAAGAACTTTCTCCTCACCAGACAGTGAGACTGGGACAAAGAGAAACTGGGCTGACACAGACTGGGACAGAGAGAAACTGGGCTGACACAGAGACTGGGACAGAGAGAAACTGGGCTGACACAGAGACTGGGACAAGAGAAACTGGCTGACACAGACTGGGACAGAGAGAACTGGGCTGACACAGAGACTGGGACAGAGAGAAACTGGGCTGACACAGACTGGGATAGAGAGAAACTGGGCTGACACAGACTGGGATAGAGAGAAACTGGGCTGACACAGAGACTGGGACAGAGAGAAACTGGGCTGACACAGAGACTGGGACAGGGAGAAACTGGGCTGACACAGAGACTGGGACAGGGAGAAACTGGGCTGACACAGACTGGGACAGAGAGAAACTGGGCTGACACAGAGACTGGGACAGAGAGAAACTGGGCTGACACAGAGACTGGGATAGAGAGAAACTGGGCTGACACAGACTGGGACAGAGAGAAACTGGGCTGACACAGACTGGGACAGAGAGAAACTGGGCTGACACAGGGACTGGGACAGAGAGAAACTGGGCTGACACAGACTGGGACAGAGAGAAACTGGGCTGACACAGACTGGGACAGAGAGAAACTGGGCTGACACAGACTGGGACAGAGAGAAACTGGGCTGACACAGACAGGGACAGAGAGAAACTGGGCTGACACAGAGACTGGGACAGAGAGAAACTGGGCTGACACAGACTGGACAGAGAGAAACTGGGCTGACACAGAGACTGGGACAGAGAGAAACTGGGCTGACACAGACTGGGACAGAGAGAAACTGGGCTGACACAGACTGGGACAGGGAGAAACTGGGCTGACACAGACTGGGACAGAGAGAAACTGGGCTGACACAGAGACTGGGACAGGGAGAAACTGGGCTGACACAGACTGGGACAGAGAGAAACTGGGCTGACACAGAGACTGGGACAGAGAAACTGGGCTGACACAGACTGGGACAGAGAGAAACTGGGCTGACACAGGGACTGGTACAGAGAGGAACTGGGCTGACACAGAGACTGGGACAGAGAGAAACTGGGCTGACACAGAGACTGGGACAGAGAGAAACTGGGCTGACACAGAGACTGGGATAGAGAGAAACTGGGCTGACACAGGGACTGGTACAGAGAGGAACTGGGCTGACACAGAGACTGGGACAGAGAGAAACTGGGCTGACACAGAGACTGGGACAGAGAGAAACTGGGCTGACACAGAGACTGGGATAGAGAGAAACTGGGCTGACACAGACTGGGACAGAGAGAAACTGGGCTGACACAGACTGGGACAGAGAGAAACTGGGCTGACACAGAGACTGGGACAGAGAGAAACTGGGCTGACACAGACTGGGACAGAGAGAAACTGGGCTGACACAGAGACTGGGACAGAGAAACTGGGCTGACACAGAGACTGGACAGAGAGAAACTGGGCTGACACAGACTGGGACAGAGAGAAACTGGGCTGACACAGAGACTGGGACAGAGAGAAACTGGGCTGACACAGAGACTGGGACAGAGAGAAACTGGGCTGACACAGAGACTGGACAGAGAGAAACTGGGCTGACACAGACTGGGACAGAGAGAAACTGGGCTGACACAGAGACTGGGATAGAGAGAAACTGGGCTGACACAGACTGGGACAGAGAGAAACTGGGCTGACACAGACTGGGACAGAGAGAAACTGGGCTGACACAGAGACTGGGACAGAGAGAAACTGGCTGACACAGACTGGGACAGAGAGAAACTGGGCTGACACAGAGACTGGGACAGAGAGAAACTGGGCTGACACAGACTGGGACAGAGAGAAACTGGGCTGACACAGACTGGGACAGAGAGAAACTGGGCTGACACAGAGACTGGGACAGAGAAACTGGGCTGACACAGACTGGGACAGAGAGAAACTGGGCTGACACAGAGACTGGGACAGAGAGAAACTGGGCTGACACAGACTGGGATAGAGAGAAACTGGGCTGACACAGACTGGGACAGAGAGAAACTGGGCTGACACAGAGACTGGGACAGGGAGAAACTGGGCTGACACAGACTGGGACAGAGAGAAACTGGGCTGACACAGACTGGGACAGAGAGAAACTGGGCTGACACAGAGACTGGGACAGAGAGAAACTGGGCTGACACAGACTGGGACAGAGAGAAACTGGGCTGACACAGACTGGGACAGAGAGAAACTGGGCTGAGACAGACTGGGACAGAGAGAAACTGGGCTGACACAGACAGGGACAGAGAGAAACTGGGCTGACACAGAGACTGGGACAGAGAGAAACTGGGCTGACACAGACTGGGACAGAGAGAAACTGGGCTGACACAGAGACTGGGACAGAGAGAAACTGGGCTGACACAGAGACTGGGACAGAGAGAAACTGGGCTGACACAGACTGGGACAGAGAGAAACTGGGCTGACACAGAGACTGGGACAGAGAGAAACTGGGCTGACACAGACAGGGACAGAGAGAAACTGGCTGACACAGAGACTGGGACAGAGAGAAACTGGGCTGACACAGACTGGACAGAGAGAACTGGCTGACACAGGGACTGGGACAGAGAGAAACTGGGCTGACACAGACTGGGACAGAGAGAAACTGGGCTGACACAGACTGGGACAGAGAGAAACTGGGCTGACACAGACTGGACAGAGAGAAACTGGGCTGACACAGGGACTGGGACAGAGAGAAACTGGGCTGACACAGACTGGGACAGAGAGAAACTGGGCTGACACAGACTGGGACAGAGAGAAACTGGGCTGACACAGACAGGGACAGAGAGAAACTGGGCTGACACAGAGACTGGGACAGAGAGAAACTGGGCTGACACAGACTGGGACAGAGAGAAACTGGGCTGACACAGAGACTGGGACAGAGAGAAACTGGGCTGACACAGAGACTGGGACAGAGAGAAACTGGGCTGACACAGAGACTGGGACAGAGAGAAACTGGGCTGACACAGACTGGGACAGAGAGAAACTGGGCTGACACAGAGACTGGGACAGAGAGAAACTGGGCTGACACAGACTGGGACAGAGAGAAACTGGGCTGACACAGACTGGGACAGAGAGAAACTGGGCTGACACAGAGACTGGGACAGAGAGAAACTGGGCTGACACAGACTGGACAGAGAGAAACTGGGCTGACACAGACTGGGACAGGGAGAAACTGGGCTGACACAGAGACTGGGACAGAGAGAAACTGGGCTGACACAGACTGGGACAGGGAGAAACTGGGCTGACACAGACTGGGACAGAGAGAAACTGGGCTGACACAGAGACTGGGACAGGGAGAAACTGGGCTGACACAGACTGGGACAGAGAGAAACTGGGCTGACACAGAGACTGGGACAGAGAAACTGGGCTGACACAGACTGGGACAGAGAGAAACTGGGCTGACACAGGGACTGGTACAGAGAGGAACTGGGCTGACACAGACTGGGACAGAGAGAAACTGGGCTGACACAGAGACTGGGACAGAGAGAAACTGGGCTGACACAGAGACTGGGACAGAGAGAAACTGGGCTGACACAGAGACTGGGATAGAGAGAAACTGGGCTGACACAGGGACTGGTACAGAGAGGAACTGGGCTGACACAGAGACTGGGACAGAGAGAAACTGGGCTGACACAGAGACTGGGACAGAGAGAAACTGGGCTGACACAGAGACTGGGATAGAGAGAAACTGGGCTGACACAGACTGGGACAGAGAGAAACTGGGCTGACACAGACTGGGACAGAGAGAAACTGGGCTGACACAGAGACTGGGACAGAGAGAAACTGGGCTGACACAGACTGGGACAGAGAGAAACTGGCTGACACAGAGACTGGGACAGAGAGAAACTGGGCTGACACAGACTGGGACAGAGAGAAACTGGGCTGACACAGAGACTGGGACAGAGAGAAACTGGACTGACACAGACAGGGATAGAGAGAAACTGGGCTGACACAGAGACTGGGACAGAGAGAAACTGGGCTGACACAGACAGGGATAGAGAGAAACTGGGCTGACACAGACTGGGACAGAGAGAAACTGGGCTGAGACAGAGACTGGGACAGAGAGAAACTGGGCTGACACAGACAGGGATAGAGAGAAACTGGGCTGACACAGAGACTGGGACAGAGAGAAACTGGGCTGACACAGACAGGGATAGAGAGAAACTGGGCTGACACAGACAGGGATAGAGAGAAACTGGGCTGACACAGACTGGGACAGAGAAACTGGGCTGACACAGAGACTGGGACAGAGAGAAACTGGGCTGACACAGAGACTGGGACAGAGAGACACTGGGCTGACACAGACTGGGACAGAGAGAAACTGGGCTGACACAGAGACTGGGACAGAGAGAAACTGGGCTGACACAGACTGGGACAGAGAGAAACTGGGCTGACACAGGGACTGGGACAGAGAGAAACTGGGCTGACACAGACTGGGACAGACAGAAACTGGGCTGACAGAGACTGGGACAGAGAGAAACTGGGCTGACACAGACTGGGACAGAGAGAAACTGGGCTGACACAGAGACTGGGACAGAGAGAAACTGGGCTGACACAGAGACTGGGATAGAGAGAAACTGGGCTGACACAGACTGGGACAGAGAGAAACTGGGCTGACACAGACTGGGACAGAGAAACTGGGCTGACACAGACTGGGACAGAGAGAAACTGGGCTGACACAGACTGGGACAGAGAAACTGGGCTGACACAGACTGGGACAGAGAGAAACTGGCTGACACAGACTGGGACAGAGAAACTGGGCTGACACAGACTGGGACAGAGAGAAACTGGCTGACACAGAGACTGGGACAGAGAGAAACTGGGCTGACACAGACTGGGACAGAGAGAAACTGGGCTGACACAGGGACTGGGACAGAGAGAAACTGGGCTGACACAGAGACTGGGACAGAGAGAAACTGGGCTGACACAGACTGGGACAGAGAGAACCTGGGCTGACACAGAGACTGGGATAGAGAGAACCTGGGCTGACACAGGGACTGGGACAGAGAGAAACTGGGCTGACACAGACTGGGACAGAGAGAAACTGGGCTGACAGAGACTGGGACAGAGAGAAACTGGGCTGACACAGGGACTGGGACAGAGAGAAACTGGGCTGACACAGAGACTGGGATAGAGAGAAACTGGGCTGACACAGACTGGGACAGAGAGAAACTGGGCTGACACAGACTGGGACAGAGAGAACTGGGCTGACACAGAGACTGGGACAGAGAGAAACTGGGCTGACACAGAGACTGGGACAGAGAGAAACTGGGCTGACACAGACTGGGACAGAGAGAAACTGGGCTGACAGAGAGACTGGGACAGAGAGAAACTGGGCTGACACAGAGACTGGGACAGAGAGAAACTGGGCTGACACAGACTGGGACAGAGAGAAACTGGGCTGACACAGAGACTGGGACAGAGAGAAACTGGGCTGACACAGAGAATGGGACAGAGAGAAACTGGGCTGACACAGAGACTGGACAGAGAGAAACTGGGCTGACACAGACTGGGACAGAGAGAAACTGGGCTGACACAGAGACTGGGACAGAGAGAAACTGGGCTGACACAGACTGGGACAGGGAGAAACTGGGCTGACACAGACTGGGACAGAGAGAAACTGGGCTGACAGAGACTGGGACAGAGAGAAACTGGGCTGACACAGACTGGGACAGAGAGAAACTGGGCTGACACAGAGACTGGGACAGAGAGAAACTGGGCTGACACAGACTGGGACAGAGAGAAACTGGGCTGACACAGAGACTGGGACAGAGAGAAACTGGGCTGACACAGAGACTGGGACAGAGAGAAACTGGGCTGACACAGACTGGGACAGAGAGAAACTGGGCTGACACAGACTGGGACAGAGAGAAACTGGGCTGAGACAGAGACTGGGACAGAGAGAAACTGGGCTGACACAGAGACTGGGACAGAGAGAAACTGGGCTGACACAGAGACTGGGACAGAGAGAAACTGGGCTGACACAGAGACTGGGACAGAGAGAAACTGGGCTGACACAGACTGGGATAGAGAGACACTGGGCTGACACAGACTGGGACAGAGAGAAACTGGGCTGACACAGAGACTGGGACAGAGAAACTGGGCTGACACAGAGACTGGGACAGAGAGAAACTGGGCTGACACAGACTGGGACAGAGAGAAACTGGGCTGACACAGACTGGGACAGAGAGAAACTGGGCTGACACAGAGACTGGGACAGAGAGAAACTGGGCTGACACAGAGACTGGGACAGAGAGAAACTGGGCTGACACAGACTGGGACAGAGAGAAACTGGGCTGACACAGAGACTGGGACAGAGAGAAACTGGGCTGACACAGACTGGGATAGAGAGACACTGGGCTGACACAGACTGGGACAGAGAGAAACTGGGCTGACACAGACTGGGACAGAGAGAAACTGGGCTGACACAGAGACTGGGACAGAGAGAAACTGGGCTGACACAGAGAATGGGACAGAGAGAAACTGGGCTGACACAGAGACTGGGACAGAGAGAAACTGGGCTGACACAGACTGGGACAGAGAGAAACTGGGCTGACACAGAGACTGGGACAGAGAGAAACTGGGCTGACACAGACTGGGACAGGGAGAAACTGGGCTGACACAGACTGGGACAGAGAGAAACTGGCTGACAGAGACTGGGACAGAGAGAAACTGGGCTGACACAGACTGGGACAGAGAGAAACTGGGCTGACACAGAGACTGGGACAGAGAGAAACTGGGCTGACACAGACTGGGACAGAGAGAAACTGGGCTGACACAGAGACTGGGACAGAGAGAAACTGGGCTGACACAGAGACTGGGACAGAGAGAAACTGGGCTGACACAGACTGGGACAGAGAGAAACTGGGCTGACACAGACTGGGACAGAGAGAAACTGGGCTGAGACAGAGACTGGGACAGAGAGAAACTGGGCTGACACAGAGACTGGGACAGAGAGAAACTGGGCTGACACAGAGACTGGGACAGAGAGAAACTGGGCTGACACAGAGACTGGGACAGAGAGAAACTGGGCTGACACAGACTGGGATAGAGAGACACTGGGCTGACACAGACTGGGACAGAGAGAAACTGGGCTGACACAGAGACTGGGACAGAGAAACTGGGCTGACACAGAGACTGGGACAGAGAGAAACTGGGCTGACACAGACTGGGACAGAGAGAAACTGGGCTGACACAGAGACTGGGACAGAGAGAAACTGGGCTGACACAGACTGGGACAGAGAGAAACTGGGCTGACACAGACTGGGACAGAGAGAAACTGGGCTGACACAGAGACTGGGACAGAGAGAAACTGGGCTGACACAGACTGGGACAGAGAGAAACTGGGCTGACACAGAGACTGGGACAGAGAGAAACTGGGCTGACACAGACTGGGATAGAGAGACACTGGGCTGACACAGACTGGGACAGAGAGAAACTGGGCTGACACAGACTGGGACAGAGAGAAACTGGGCTGACACAGAGACTGGGACAGAGAGAAACTGGGCTGACACAGACTGGGACAGAGAGAAACTGGGCTGACACAGAGACTGGGACAGAGAGAAACTGGGCTGACACAGAGACTGGGACAGAGAGAAACTGGGCTGACACAGACTGGGACAGAGAGAACTGGGCTGACACAGAGACTGGGACAGAGAGAAACTGGCTGACACAGAGACTGGGACAGAGAGAAACTGGGCTGACACAGACTGGGATAGAGAACACTGGGCTGACACAGACTGGGACAGAGAGAAACTGGGCTGACACAGACTGGGACAGAGAGAAACTGGGCTGACACAGAGACTGGGACAGAGAGAAACTGGGCTGACACAGACTGGGACAGAGAGAAACTGGGCTGACACAGACTGGGACAGAGAGAAACTGGGCTGACACAGACTGGGACAGAGAGAAACTGGGCTGACACAGACTGGGATAGAGAGAAACTGGGCTGACACAGACTGGGACAGAGAGAAACTGGGCTGACAGAGACTGGGACAGAGAGAAACTGGGCTGACACAGACTGGGACAGAGAGAAACTGGGCTGACACAGAGACTGGGACAGAGAGAAACTGGGCTGACACAGGGACTGGGGAACATTTCCACCTCAGGGAAGCTGGCAGGCAAAGCCTCTGAGGCTGTGAGGCAATGCTGCCTCTCAAATGCTGACAGAGTCTGGCTGCAGTTCCCCCTTGAGCACCTGACTCTCGTGGCATCAATTTGTCCCTTCCTAGCAGAGCTAATGGACTACAGAGGCTTCCTCTGGAGGCTAATGGCTCTCTCCCGGCTGACAGCAGGGAACCACGCTGGGCTGCGGTGGGGATTTACGGAGAGCAGCTCCTGAGTAATTGCCCTGCCTGTTGCAAGCCATCTCTCTGCTAAGTGAAGCCTGCATGCACTGCCTCAGCTTCCCGAGCACAAAACGGGCTCCCCGGGCTGCTGATTTAACCAGCACTCGATTAAAATTCAAGGTGAGCAGCAGCTGGAGAAACCTGACCCACTTGCTGGAGGGGATGGCCGAGGAAGGGAGAGGGAAGTGGCTTTCCCCCCAGGGATGGGAGGGCAGGAGGGAGACACGGGTAGTTTCCATTCTTAATTGGTGGGAGCACAGCAGCCTGGAGAGCCTGCCAGAGCTCAGGAAACCTCTTCTTGTTTGCTTCCCAGGTCAGTCATGGGGCTGTAGGACGAGTGGTTTGTTACCTCTGTACCAGCCCCCACACTGCCTTGGGGACCAGCTGTGGGACCTTCATCCTTTGGGGTGCAGGTAACAGCAGGCTGGCTGCAAACTGGCAGCACAGCATCCTCCTGTGGGCTCAGGGGGATGAGGGCTGGTCCCTGGCTGCTCTCCTCTGTGATCCTCCTGTGGGCTCAGGGGGGTGAGGGCTGGTCCCTGGCTGCTCTCTTGTGTGATCCTCCTGTGGGCTCAGGGGGGTGAGGGCTGGTCCCTGGCTGCTCTCTTGTGTGATCCTCCTGTGGGCTCAGGGGGATGAGGGCTGGTCCCTGGCTGCTCTCCTGTGTGATCCTTCTGTGGGCTCAGGGCTAAGAGGGTTGGTCCCAGGCTGCTCTCCTGTGTGATCCTTCTGTGGGCTCAGGGGGATGAGGGCTGGTCCCTGGCTGCTCTCCTCTGTGATCCTCCTGTGGGCTCAGGGGGGTGAGGGCTGGCCCCTGGCTGCTCTCCTGTGTGATCCTTCTGTGGGCTCAGGGAAATGAGAGCTGGTCCCTGGCTGATCTCTTGTCTTCTGTGGGCTCAGGGGGATGAGGGCTGTCCCATGGCTGCCCTCTTGTGCACATACACTTGGAGGGAGGCACTTGTCCTTCCCTTCCCCAGCCAGCTGGGGACATGCCTGAAGTCAGGCTAGAGGTCTGGCAGGGAAACCAAGTGATGGTGGAGAATCCCAGAGCCACCCATGAGAGAGGTCCGGCCCCTAAGCCCCATCAGCACTCAGACCTGCAGAGATCCACTCCAGCCCTTCCCCAGGCTCTCCAGGGCAACCTGTGCCTGGAAGAAGCTGGCTCCCTCCACCCACCGACAGAACAAGCCCAGAACTGCCAGACAAGAGACAGGAGAGGCTGAGGGAGCTGGGCTTGCTTAGCCTGCAGAAGAGGAGGCTCAGGGGAGACCTTCTTGCTCTCTGCAACTGCCTGCAGGGAGGTTGTAGCCAGGTGGGGTTTGTCTCTTTCTCCAGGCAGCCAGCCCCAGAACAAGAGGACACAGTCTCAGGCTGTGCCAGGGGAGGTTAGGCTGGAGGTGAGGAGAAAGTTCTTCCCAGAGAGAGTTGTTAGCCACTGGGATGTGCTGCCCAGGGAGGTGGTGGAGTCCCCATCCCTGGAGGTGCTCAAGAGGGGATTGGATGTGGCACTTGGAGCCATGGTTTAGCCATGAGGTCTGTGGTGCCAGTTGGATTCGATGATCTTTGAGGTCTCTTCCAACCTTGGTGATTCTGTGGTTATTTGGGGGGGGTGGGGTCTCAAAACTGTACTCAGTCTGGGTTGAGGTTGCAACCTGGGCAATGCCTCCCTGCCTAGGAAAAAAAAGCAAGAAAAGCAAAGTCTGTTGCCATACCAACCTGACTCTGCTCCTCATTACCATGGCAATCCTCAGGAATTATTAAATGCTCTGTGTGTGTGTGGTTGGTGCAGGAGCTCCAGCTCCAGTACATCTGGTGCTGGGCTCAGGTTGGGATCCTCCCTCCACCCGAATCTCTTTGCCTGTCTCATCTCCTTTAACTCTTTCCTTGCCCTCAGCCAAGGCTGCCGGGGAGGGAGGAGGAGCTGTGCACTGTTTGGGACTCCAGAGAATGGTCTGGGTTGGAAGGGGTCTCCGAAGCTCCTCCAGTCCAATCCCCTCTGCTGTCAGCAGGGACATCCAAGGGTGTGAGATTGAACACAGCCAAGTGCCAGGGGCTGCACATTGGCCACAGCAACCCCAGGCAGTGCTGCAGGCTGGGGGCAGAGTGGCTGAGAGCTGCCAGGCAGAAAGGGACCTGGGGGTGCTGATTGATTGTAGGCTGAACATGAGGCAGCAGTGTGCCAAGGGGGCCAAGAAAGGGCATCCTGGCCTGCAGCAGGAAGAGTGTGGCCAGCAGGAGCAGGAAGTCTTGTGCCCTGTGCTCAGCCCTGCTGAGGCCACACCTGGAGTCCTGTGTCCAGTTCTGGGCTCCTCAGTTTAGGAAAGCTGTTGAGCTGCTGGAAGGTGCCCAGAGAAGGGCAATGAGGCTGGGGAGGGGTCTGGAGCACAGCCCTGGGAGGAGAGGCTGAGGGAGCTGGGCTTGCTTAGCCTGGAGAAGAGGAGGCTCAGGGGAGACCTTCTTGCTCTCTGCAACTCCCTGCAGGGAGGTTGTAGCCAGGTGGGGGTTGGCCTCTTCTGCCAGGCAAGCAGCCCCAGAACAAGAGGACACAGTCTCAGGCTGTGCCAGGGGGAGGTTTAGGCTGGATGGTTGGAAGAAGTTCTTCATAGAAAAAGAGATTGGCCCTTGGAATGTGCTGCCCAGGGAGGTGGTGGAGTCCCCGTCCCTGGAGGTTTTCAAGAGGGAATTGGATGTGGCCCTTGGAGCCATGGGCTAGTCATGAGGTCTGTGGTGCCAGGTTGGACTTGATGCTCTTTGAGGTCTCTTCCAACCTTGGTGATTCTGTGAGTCTGTGAATAAATCAAAATCAAGAGAATCAGGAGAAGTGTGGCCAGCAGGGCAAGGGAGGGGATTCTCCCCCTCTGCTCAGCCCTGCTGAGACCCCACCTGCAGTACTGCCTCCAGGTCTGCAGCCCCTATTGCAAGAGGGATCTGGAGGGGCTGGAAGGTGTCCAGAGCAGGGCCAGGAGGAGGAGCAGAGGGCTGGAGCACCTCTGCTGTGAGCACAGACTGAAGGAGTTGGGGCTGTTCAGGCTGGAGAAGAGAAGGCTCCCAGGTGACCTCATTGTGGCCTTCCAGGATCTGCAGGGGGCTCCAAGAAGGCTGGGGAGGGACTGCTCAGGATCTCAGGGAGTGCTAGGACTAGGGGGAATGGACTGAAGCTGGAGGTGGGGAGATTGAGGCTGGAGGTGAGGAGGAAGTTCTTCCCCAGGAGAGTGGTGAAGCCCTGGAATGGGTTGTGCAGGGAGGTGGTTGAGGCCCTGTCCCTGGAGGTGTTTCAGCCCAGGCTGGATGAGGCTGTGGGCAGCCTGCTCTAGTGTGGGGTGTCCCTGCCCATGGCAGGGGGGCTGGAACTGGCTGCTCCTTGTGGTCCCTTCCAGCCCTGCCTGATTCTGTGATTCCCTTTCCCCCTTGGGCAGCAGGACTCATCAACACACACCAGCTCTGGCAGCCCCTGGGGACAGCTGAGATCCTTTGGCCAGCTCCCTCACCCAGGGCACTGCTGCAGGTTGGAGTGAAGATGGTTTTGATGTTTTCTTTGGATTAGCAGCTCTTCCTGTGCCCTGCTGCCACTGCTGCCACTGGAAGGCTTCTTGCATCACCTCTGAATCCACTCTTGTGCTGGGGCTCCTGGCTAGTGGATGGCCTGGCAAGAGGGAGCAAATGCCAGCTCAAAGCAGAAGCTGGATGGGAGTTCAGGGAGCATGTCTGAGCTGTCTTCTGGTTGCACAGGGACCTGAAGACCATAGGATCATAGACTCATTTTAGTTGGAAAAGACCTTTAAGATCCTTGAGTCCAACCATCAACTGCACACCACCATGGCCCAAGTGCCATGGCCACACGTTCTTTGGACACCTCCAGGATGGGGACTCCACCACCTCCCTGAGCAGCCTGTGCCAATGCCTGACCATTACACAATCAGGTGATGCATGGAGTCGACTCCTAAGTGTTTGCAGAGAAGGATCATTGGGTGCAGTGGGGTTATTGGCACCTCAGGCTGTGCTCCCACCCTGGGAGCAGTGTGCACTCATGTGAAAAGAGCTCAGTGGCCATAAGACCCTGTTCAGCAGCAGGTCCTGCCTGACCAACCTGATCTCCTTCTATGATCAGGTGGTGGATGTGGGGCAGGCTGTGGATGTGGTCTGCCTGGACCTCAGCAAGGCCTTTGACACCGTCCCCCACAGCAACTCCTGGCCAAGCTGGCAGCCCCTGGCTGGGGCAGCAGCACTCTGAGCTGGGTGAGGAACTGGCTGCAGGCTGAGCCCAGAGAGTGGTGGTGAATGGTGCCACAGCCAGCTGGCAGCCAGGCACCAGTGGTGTGCCCCAGGGATCAGTGCTGGGCCCCATCCTGTTCAATATCTTCATTGATGATCTGGATGAGGGCATTGAGTCCATCAGCAGTAAATTTGCAGATGACACCAAGCTGGGGGCAGGAGTTGATCTGCTGGAGGGCAGAGAGGCTTTGCAGAGGGACCTCGGCAGGCTGGGCAGATGGGCAGAGGCCAAGGGCAGGAGATTGAACACAGCCAAGTGCCAGGGGCTGCACATTGGCCACAGCAACCCCAGGCAGAGCTACAGGCTGGGGGCAGAGTGGCTGAGAGCAGCCAGGCAGAGAGGGACCTGGGGGTGCTGGTTGATGGGAGGCTGAACATGAGCCTGCAGTGTGCCCAGGCAGCCAAGAGGGCCAATGGCATCCTGGCCTGCAGCAGGCAGAGTGTGGCCAGCAGGAGCAGGGAGGTCATTCTGGCCCTGGACACTGCACTGGTTAGGCCACACCTTGAGTCCTGTGTCCAGTTCTGGGCTCCTCAGGTTAGGAAGGAGGTTGAGCTGCTGGAAGGTGTCCAGAGAAGGGCAACAGAGCTGGGGAGGGGTCTGGAGCACAGCCCTGGGAGGAGAGGCTGAGGGAGCTGGGCTTGCTTAGCCTGCAGAAGAGGAGGCTCAGGGGAGACCTTCTTGCTCTCTACAACTCCCTGCAGGGAGGTTGTAGCCAGGTGGGGGTTGGTCTCTTCTGCCAGGCAAGCAGCACCAGAACAAGAGGACACAGTCTCAGGCTGTGCCAGGGGAGGTTTAGGCTGGATGTTAGGAGGAAGTTCTACACAGAGAGAGTGATTGCCCATGGGATGTGCTGCCCGGGGAGGTGGTGGAGTCACCATCGCTGGAGGTGCTCAGGAGGAGACTTGCTGGGGTGCTTGGTGCCATGGTTGAGTTGATTAGGTGGTGTTGGATTAGTTGATAGGTTGGATGTGATGATCTCTGAGGTCTCTTCCAACCTGGTTTATCCTATCCATTCCATTCATACTGGGGGGACCACGGTGCCCTTGCACGCTGCTGTGTGGAGCTGCTTCGGCCGGCAAGGGAGCAAACCCTCCGCGCTGAGCAGGGCTGCCCAGGTCTGCAGACCCACGAGCTGCTCGTAATAATCCAAGCCCTGCCTGTTTGGTCATTTCACTGGCACCAACAGGACAGCTCAGAACTCTGAATGCCACATTCTGGTCCTGCTGCCACGTTGCCATTCTCCCCTTAAGGTGTCACAGGCAGCAGCTGAGTGGAAACCACCAGCGACGGCGCCGCCGGCCCTGCTCTGCGCGGGGTTTAGTCCGGCAGCACCCCCTGGGAGCCCTGCAGAAGGTGCTCAGCAAGCATTGATTCGCTCCAACACGTCCTCTAATCCTTCAGGGCAAGGCAGAGAGCTGTTCTTCTGGGTTTACCTCCAAGCAGCCCAGCTCCTCCAGCATCCTGGATTGCTTTGCCCAGCACCCAAGTGCACCCAGCAGGAATGCTGTTGGCGCAACAAAACTCAAATGATTTTCCATCTCCCACCCACGGGCAGAGCTGCAATTCCATCACAGAACACGGGTCAGGAGTCCTCCTCCTCTCACATAATTTAGTTTTGACAGCTCATCAGGATCAGAGGAGCTGGGAGGTTGGAACTCAGAGGCTCGAAATCTCGCTCGGCAAGAGGCGCTCCGAGCAGCTTCGCTCCGGAGCTGTGCAGGGATTCCTCGCACACACACGCCTGAAATCCCCAGCCCCCGGTGAACCTGTTTGCTGCTGGCTACTGCCCGGGGCCCCTGACAAATGGCTGCTCATTCCTGCCCCAAAGAAACGCCTCTAGTTAGAGTTCAGCTGGCAGCTGAGCTGGTTGCATCGGGAACGAGGAAGGAAGTACCTGAGCCCCCACACACGCAGGGAAAGAAAATGAAGACAACACAAAATTCTCTTGAACCAGGCTCTTTGTTTGGTTTGGTTCGGGTTGGGTTTTTCCTCAGGGTCCAGCAGTTTACAAAAGGACTACAAAATAGCCTCAAGGACTGTAACAACAGAGCACTTGGCGGGGGGGGGGGAAGGCTGCTGTCTACGAAGCCAGGCATGCTTTGGGGTTGGGGTTTGCACTCCTCGGGGCTCTTTTCTCCCTTCAGCCCAGGGGGAGAGAAGAAAAGGACCAATTGATCGGCCAGGAGAGCTCAGGGAAAGAAGGAAGAACGTGCTGTCCCCTCCCCAAACCGCCTGAAGCTGCATGCTGCGGGTCCCAGGTACAAACAGACACGTTGTGTAGCACAGAGACTTCGTTGTGCGACCCACACAGCACTTCCCTTCCCCCGCCCCCCACCCCTACCCCGGGGGCAGAGAGGTGGAGCTGTGCTCCATGCCATGCATTTTGCTTTCCCTTCGGTTCTGGGCTTTGATTTGCCTTGCCTGGTCAGTGATTTACCTTTCGTGGTGGTGGTGGTTGGGTTGGGTTGGTTGGTTTGGTTTGTGGTGATAGGTTTGGGGTTTGGGTTTTTTTTTCAGCCCTAAATCCCAGGTAGCAGTATCCAAGGAAACAGAGAAGAGTCCAGAGCTGCACATCATCGCTGTTTCTGCAAGTTTCATGCAAAACTTAAGCCATTTCTGCATGCAACACGATGCTGGCCGTTTATTGTGCTTCACACAACTCTGGGGAGATGTCCCCACGACAGCTGGGTGGCTGGGGGAGCACAGGTTGGCTTCCCCACGGACACAGACAGATTAAAAGACCCCCTACCCTGCCCTCCCCTTACCACTCCCCACACACACATACACACACACACACAGAGCTGCCCCAAATGTGCCTCTTGGCAGCAGGTGCAGACAGTTCACTTGCCTACAGAAGCCTGGAGGCTTCAGTAGAGTCCCATGATTGCAGCTCCCACATCCTTGGAAGGTCTTCGGTCCTTCACCAGGAAGTTAATCATGCTCTCCGACTTGATCAGCAAGTTGCAGCCCAAAAAGAAGATGCCAAAGAGGACAGTCAAGGAGAGGACGCAGAGGACAGCGATCTGCACCACCCTGGTGATGTAGAGGCTCCTCTCGTCGGGTGCCAGGACCGAGGAGCCGCCGTCGGCCGCCAGCACCGAGCCGGTCCCGTTGCAGCAGGCCATGAGCACCCCCAAGCCCTGGGTCCTGTTGGGGTAAGCTCCCTGCTCTAGGAGAGTCTGGTTGAAAAAGGACTCGTTCATGGTCTCTGCACGATCCCAGGGCTCTGGGGGAGGCAGGGAGGAAGCTTCTTGTGCCCCTGCCTACCCCTCACAGGCCAGGGCTCGGCACCTCCGAGCCACCTCCTGCCTTTCTTCTCCCAGCGCCTGGGATGGAGAGCAAACTTCTGGAGGCTGTGAGCAGGTGGAAGCCAACTGTGGAGCCCAGGGCTGGCCGGCTCCGGGGTCCCTCCCGGCACAGACGCTTAGCACAAGCCCCCAGGCGAGCAAGGAGAGAGAGAGAGAAAAGGCGAAGGGGGCACAGGGGACAGGAAAGCAGCCGGAGGTCCCCCCATGCCTCCTGGCCCTGCCACTGCCCCAAAGCTGCCACCCCGACGCACGGGGCAGCGGAGCGATGCCCACGCCCGGGGACAGGAGGCAGAGCTGTTCCTGCCGCCTGGGAGCTCCACAAATGCAAGTTCCAAGCTAAAGTCTTCACCGTGTTCAAAGAAAAAACAGCAACTCCACCCCCTTCCAGGCTCCCCCCCAGGACCGCCTTCCTCCCCCTCCACCCTCACCCAGGCTGCCCACCCCTTCCCCGTGCCTCTGCACCCCCCCTCTGACCTGCCACGGGTGTCTGTGCCCACCCCCGTGCCACCCCCAGCTGGGGGCTGACCCCTAAGGCCCTGCAGAGCAGCACCTAACCCATCCTTTCCCCCCGCCCCCAGCCTGCCCCCCGAAGCTGCCCCCATGGTCCGTGTTCATCCTGGACCCCCGGCAGGTCCCTGTCCCCCTCCAGCGAAGGCTGCCCCGGGGCTCAGGTCAGTGCTGCTCTCGCCGATCCCTGGCTGCTGCTCTGTGCCACCCACTCCTTCTTGCAGAAGGTCCAATCCAGCCCAGTCCACCCCCAGCTCTGCTCAGTGATGCTTGTCCTGTGCCTCCAGAGGAGAGATGGATCCAGCCTCCTCTCTGCATCCTGATCTTCCTCCGGCTGAGGGTTTCCTCCCTGAGTACCTTTGCCTCCCTCTTCTCCCTCCCCCTCCCCCCCCCCCCTCTTTTAGCCCCTTTGAAGAGGAGCACTGCAATGCTACACCCCAGTCTGTGCCCAGCACCCCTGCTCTGCCCTGCTCCAGCTCTGGGTCCTGCAGCAGCATCACTGCAGCATGGCAGAGCCTCTCACCCAGGCCCCTCAGCCCCAGCAGGTGATCCCAGGGGAAGTTCCATCCACGTTCCTCTCCCTGTGTCAGCCTAAGCTCCCGAAGTGACACCAGGAGTCAGGGGGTCCAGCCCTGCCTGGCTCAGTCCTAACCCTGCCCAGCTCAGTCCTGACCCTGCCTGCCCCAGAGCTGTGCCCACAGAAGTGCCCTGGCCCATTGGTGTTTGCCTGGAGCCATGTCAGGGTGGCACCGAGCAGCAGGTCAGCCCTGAGCACCACATCAGCCCCGAGCAGCACATCAGCCCCAAGCCACGATGTCGAGGACCTTGTTGTGATTCATCTGTGTCCATCCCGGCTGCCTTCCTGTGCCCAGCCCCCAAAGGGCATTTTAAGAACCCTAAAATGAGAATTGCCCAAGGCCAGCTAAGGCAGAGGCGTGGGGCTGGCTGAGGATGGAGCTGGCTTGGCAGAGAGAATGCCAACTGATTGTCCTTTTAGGCAGCTCCAGCCCCTGCCCCTCTGCTGCTGCTGTGACTGCAGGGGCTCAAAACCTGCTTGCTTTGGGGTTTACTTGTTGCTTTTTCCTCCCTGCTTTGCACCTGGAGTCTCTCTCCCTGAAGGGCTGCCCGGGCTGCGAGGGCAGTTTGCAGCAGAGGCGCTTGCCGAGGGATCTTGACTGAACAAGATCATCTGCTCCTGCTCAACCTGAGGGCCAGGGGAAATGCCCACGAGAAAGCAGAGCATCCCCAGCCCGGCTGGGAGCTCCTCTGCCCGGCTCACTCCCAGTCTGAAGGAGTTTCTGCTCCCTCTGGTGGCTCCAGCTCCAGCCTCTCCTCTCCCCACGCACCCGAGCGTGGATTTGGGCTGCTGCACCCCTGGCTCCTGGGTCACAGCCTGCAGTGGTGGAGCAGCCAGGGCCGTGGGGCTGCTCGGCTCTCAAGCACCTCCCTGCCTGCTCCTTGCCTTCCTCCATTCCTCATCCATCCATCCATCCACCTCTTGCACAGTGCCCAGAGGTAACACTGCAGGATGTTTCTCAGGACAAGCAGCACCGCCTCGCACACGTTGAGTCCACACCATCCTCGTCCTCAGCCCAGAATCCTGCAGGCAGGTCAAATATTTCATTGCAGGTCAAATATTTCATTTGGGGACTTTTCCCCTTCTTCTTCAGAGTTTTTTTTCCCCTAGATGGAGTGTCCCAGTTTATGCTGGGCAAGGAATTTCAGGACAGGGTTGTGTCCTGCTAGAGCCAGCAGCCTCTTGCTAGCCCGGGCCCAAGTGCCGTGGCCACACATTTTTTGACCCCCGTCCAGGGATGGAACTCTGCCACCTCACTGAGCAGCCTCTTCCCACCCCTGACCACTCTTGCAGCAAAGACATTTTTCCTCATCTCCAACCTAACCCTCCCCTGGCACAGTTTCAGGCCATTTCCTCTCATCCTATGACTTGATACCGGGGAGAAGAGACCAACTCCCACCTCTCTACAACCCAGCCAAGGTGCAGCCCTTTCTGACACTGCATGAGGGTCGATGGACTCCTCCTGACCTCCTTTATCAGATCCTCATTAACAGCTCTTGGGGAAGGTGTTGGCTCCCAGGAGAAAAAAAGATCCCAACACTGAGCCCTCCCACAAGGCCACGAGAGGGCACCCGCAGGGACCGTGGGGCTCAGTGGGGAAGCAAAGAAGCATCAGAACTTCCTTGAAAGCCAAGAAAAGTCCCAGCTCATGAGGCAGAGTCCCTGGAGGCATTCAAGGTGAGGCTCTGGGGCTCTGAGCAGTCAGTCCTAGCTGGAGATGTCCCTCCTTACTGCAGGGGAGCTGGACTAGATGACCTCTGGAAGTCCTTTCCGACCCAAACCATTCCGTGGTGCTGTGACCTCCATCTTACCCTGGCAAACTCCATCACCCCTTGCTGAGAGCCACACAGCTCTGGGGCAGGAGCTCTTGTCCCCACCCATCCCCCCCAGCGTGGGGCTGTGGTTCAGCACCTTGCACATCCTCAGCCCGCAGCATCCGGCGCCGCCAGACAGCGCCTGCAGCTCTCCACACCCACACCAGCTCCCTTCCTGCCGTCTGGCTGCCCTGTCTGCTGGAATGCCTTGACCCAGGGTTGTGTCATTATGTCCCCAACCCCTGACACCCGGTGGGACGGAGCCCTTCCCTCCCTTTTGCCCCCCAGCCTGTACTTTGAGTGCCTCAGTTGCCCTGGGGCTGAGCAGGACCTCGGTATCGCAGGGCAAGGAGGGGGTTATAAAGCCCCCTCAGGGGGCACCCACAAGCAGCCCAAGCATGCCAGCTGGGACAAGCCCTGTGTAGATCCAGATCCTTGCATTTGCTCAGCACAAGAGCAGTTTCTGAGGGGGTTAAAACCAACACAGGTGAGAAGAAAACCCAAATTACCTGACCCACCGCTGCACTTCACTCCCTCTGTGATGCCCACACTGCTGGTTTCCCCCAAGAGCTGGGCCTCACTCAGCTGCCAGCTGTTGCAGCAGGGATATTCCCAGTGCCCTGAGAACCCACACTGCCATGGAATCACCTGCTTGGAAGAGACTTTAAGATCATCCAGTCCAACCATAACCTAACACCCCCTGTTAGACCACGTCCCTGAGCTCCTCACCCAAACCTCTTCTAAACACCTCCAGGGATGGGGACTCCACCACTGCCCTGGGCAACCTGGGCCAGTGCTCAGGGGAGACCTTCTTGCTCTCCCCAACTCCCTGAAGGGAGGTTGGAGCCAGCTGGGGGTTGGTCTCTTCTGCCAGGCACCCAGCACCAGAACAAGAGGACACAGTCTCAAGCTGTGCCAGGGGAGGTTTAGGCTGGAGGTGAGGAGAAAGTTCTTCACTGAGAGAGTTGTTGGCTACTGGAATGTGCTGCCCAGGGAGGTGGTGGAGTCCCCATCCCTGGAGGTGCTCAAGAGGGGACTGGAGGTGGCACTTGGTGCCATGGTTTAGCAGTCATGAGGTCTGTGGTGCCAGGTTGGACTCGATGATCTTGGAGGTCTTTTCCAACCTTATTGATTCCATGATTCTATGGCTTAATGGTGGTGGGTTGAGGGTTGGACTTGATGATATTTGAGGTCTTTTCCAACCTTATTGATTCCATGATTCTATGGCTTAATGGTCATGGGTTGAGGGTTGGACTTGATGATCTTGGAGGGCTTCTCCATCTGAAACGACTCTGTGCTTCTACAGTTTTAGTTTCAATTTCCTCATCTTTCCATAGCAGTTTGTATTTGCCCTCTTTCTCCTTAAATCCTTGCCCTGAGAGGCAGCTCAGGCTGGGTTTTAGAGCCCAGGCAGCTCAGGCTGGGTTTTAGAGCCCAGGCAGCTCAGGCTGGGTTTCAGAGCCTAGGCTGCCTTTCAGGCAAGAGTTAATAAAAGAGGGAGTGAGCAAGATCCTGCCAGGAATTAAACTCAAGTGGAAGAGCCTATGGGAAAGAGCCTGTTAGCCGGGGGCTATAGGTCACTAGTGCCGAGTGCTCGCTGCCAAGGTTTATTAGGTCCCTCTCTGAGCTGAGAGAGCAAAAAAAAAGCCCCATGAGGAGCCGGCTGCAGAGCGGGTGGGGGCACTCCCTGCCTCCCAACTGAATGACGAGCTGCAGTTTCCTCTGGCCGGCCCCGCTCACCCTGTGTCATACACCCAGGCTCATGATTCATCTCCTGGGCTGCTCAAAACCTCCAGCTGCCCCAGCGCTGCTCTCCGCCGCTCACCGAGGGGCCGGTCCTAGCAGCCCCGCAAGGCTTGGGGCTGGCCGGAGAAGATGGGAAGGCTCTGCGCGGCTGTCGCGATCCTGACGCTCTGCGCGGCTGGCGCCTGGGGTAGGTTTAGAGCCTGTAGCGCTGTTGCTTGCTTCAAGCCAGGTCAGTTAAGCGGCTGTGCTGCTTGTTCCAGGAGTTTCTGCATTCCCAGGCTTTGGGATTGCCTGGGGAAAGCGCCGGGAAGGGGGCTGGCAGCCTGGAACCTTGCTGCGGTTTCACAGCGCTGCTTGGGCTTCGGCTGGGTCGGGGCCAGAGTTTCTCAGGGACGTCCTAGGGTCAAGCCATGGTTTGGGTGGGGGTCACCCTCACCCTGGCTGAGGCAGGGCTGTGTTTTCTACCTACGCTGTGTTTGGCTGGGCACCGGTGTGTAGTGGAAGCCCCGGGGTGTGCCCTGGGCTCTGTCCTTCAGGAACAGAGAGCGCACCGCGGGGAGCGCGCAGGGCAGGTGGACCCTGGGGCCAGGGCGGTTTCGATGTCGGTGCTGCGGTCTCCCGGTATTTTTTTTCTCATGCTATTTTGGGGCTTCCCATTAAACACTCTGGCACCAGGGAGCTGCAGGGCAAATGCAGTTTGTGTATAGGAAAGTTCTCCCCCGCCCGAAGCCTGGAGAAGCCCAGAGCAGCGTTACCTCCTCCCCAGGTGGGCTCCCAGGGCTCAGAGCAAATCCGGTCGCTGCGCAACCTGAGGTCTTCCCAGCTCCTCAGCTATAAATCGGCCTCATTGTCTTCCAGGCCCCTACTCGAGGGGCTTTGGGGGCAACGCTGTTCTGGCTAAAGAATCCCAGGGTTTGTTGAATTCCCAGGAAGAGCCTGAGGCTCTGATCTGCTGCTGGACGCAGCTGTCACCAGCACAGGACATGGGACAAGCCCTGGATGAGTTTGCTGAGGGCACAACGGTTTTGTTGATGCAGTTTTGCTCGGGATCTTCCAGTGGTGGAGCTCCAAAGCAGGTCAGGCTGCTTGCCTTGCTGTGAAGCACTTTGCTTGCAACTGCTGAGGAAAGAGGAGGCAAGACTGGAGAGGTTGCTGCCGTGAAATTGTTAGAGATGTGGAACAGCTAAACTATTTCAAGTGATCTGTGGCCCCTTTTCCATCCAGATCACTGAAAGCTCCCCACTGACACATGGGGCACATAAAATCACTTTGCTTGCTTGTTCCATTGAATGGGATGGGATAGGATAGGATAGGATAGGATAGGATAGGATAGGATAGGATGGGATGGGATGGGATGGGATGGGATGGGATGGGATAGGATAGGATAGGATAGGATAGGATAGGATAGGATAGGATGGATAGGATAGGATAGGATTGGATGGGATGGGACAGGATGGGATAGGATGGGATAGGATGGGACAGGGTAGGATGGGATGGGATGGGATAGGATGGGATAGGATGGGATAGGATAGGGTAGAATAGAATAGAATGGAATTGAATGGAATAGAATGGAATGGAATGGAATGGAATGGAATGGAATGGAATGGATTGAATTGAATTGAATTGAATTGAATTGAATTGAATTGAATTGAATTGAATTGAACCAGGTTGGAAGAGACCTTTGAGATCCAGTTTGGGGCTGTGCAGGTGATTTCCCTGCTCCTCTGCCTTCCTGCCTGTGCTCAGCTGAGCTCAGTGTAGGGCAGCTGCTGGCAGACAGGGAGAGGCTCAGAGCGAAGACACAGCCCCAGGATGGTGTGGGCAGGAGATCAGGCAGAAAAAGCCCAAATCCTTATCACTGAGTCAAGCAGAAAGGGCCAGGGAGAGGCTTGAAGGATGGTTTTACTGAACTACTTTAATCCAGCTTTCTCTGTGCACATTCTTGGTCAAATTGGCAGAAGGGAGGAAAAACAAAGAGTGTGGCTGGGGGAGGAGGTTACTGGGAGGGCAGACTGGGGGGGACTGAGTAATTGTCTCCAGCCAGGGAAGGGTGATGCTCAGCCACAGGCGTCTGGGGCGCTTGGAGTGCATCTCCTCACCTCCCTGGGGGCTGGAGCTCTGGGGGTTCCCATGCTGCCCAGTTTGTCTTTCTCTGTATTTCACAGGCTGGAAGTTTTTCATTGTAATTTTGGGTGGGGTTTTGGGGGTTTTTGTGGTTTTTTTTCCTAATGCCTGAGTCTCCAGGGTCAGCTCAGCTGCTTTCGCAGGGGGACAAAAAGTGCAGCTTCAGTCCTTTGGTTTGTTAGGGGTTTATGGCTAGAAAAGCAAACCCTCAAAATTATTGGAAAAAAAGAAAGTAGAGAGAGAGAGGACTCAAACTCAAAGGCTGTCTGAGTTTAGGCTGTGCTGGGCTCTTGTTAAGCAGCTCAGGGCCAGAGAGAGTCCTGAGCCTGGGAAGTGCTGCTGGGCACTCACAGGGCCACCATCTGAAGGGGCTCAAGCTGCAGCATCCTCAGCCTGTGCTTCTGCTCCTGCATCCCCCCACTGAGCCGCTCCCAACCTCCCTCCTGACACCAAACCCTGGGTCCAGCCACAAGAGCAGGGCTGGGAATGTCGAAACAGGGCCATCTCCCCTCAGCTCCAGAGGGAGGCTGCCTGCTCCCAGCATGTTTGGGTGGTGATAACTCCCTCTGTTAATCACCACTGGTGCCCAGGGGATTCTTGACCCCTGCCCAGGGAAAAGGGATGGCCCTGCTGCATCCAGCCCTGCATGAGGGGCAGCCAAGAGTGGAGGCTGGAGAAGGGTCCTCCATCCCCAGGCACATGTTGCAGTCATGGAGTGATGGAGACCACAGGGACCACAGGAGGCCGTGAGTCTGAGGCAGACCCCCCTAGGCTGGGCCAAGGGGTACAGGTGGGTACAGAACAAGTACCCACCTGTGGGGACCTCCTGGGCAAAGCCACCACTGCCAGCAATGGCATGGTGGCACGGTGTGGTGGCAGACCCCAGGGCAGCCTTGGGCTTGGCAGCATCCCTCCTGCAGGGTCCCTCTGCTGCAGCCTCATCTAACCCCATGTGCTGCTCCCCAGCCACAGGCCCCCTGCTCTGCCCAGCTGGGACAGCCTGGCTTGTGGCCCTCAGTCCAAAATCAACCCCAAAACTGGGTTGACATCTCCAGCATGAAGGGGGACACCAGATCAAGGAGCCCTAGGCAGTGGGGTGGTGGCAGGAGGGGAGAAAATCACTGGGGCCCAGAGGCTGTGCACAGTAATGTGCACTAAATACTGGGGAGCAGATGAGCTTTCCAGCCCAAAAGGACAGTCCTGGGGCTCTTAGCCCCAGAGCCCAGGTTTAACAGCATGTGGAGGAGAAGTGGAGACAACCAGGGGCTCCCCTGGCTGCAAGGAGCTTGGAAATCCTCCACTTTGTGCTTCAGAGCAGCTGAGGGCAGAGTTAACCCTGCACAGGGGAAACTGAGGCAGGGGGAAGCTGAAGGACTTGGCTCAAGTCCCAGCAGAAAGCTGTTTGAGGCAGGAATTGGACAAGGATCTTTCATGTCCTGGCTGCTGGTGTGAGTGAGCCCTGGGTCCTGTCCCCTGGCTGGGAGCGTGCCTGGAGCACCCAGGAGTGGCAGCAGCCCTTGGCAGCTCTGGGCTTCCCCAGCCAGCTGGGTGCTGGGGCAGAGCTGGGTGATTAAACAATCCTCCAGCAAGCTAAACCCCACCCCTGAGGGAACAAAGCCCACGCTGGCATTCACCAGGTGTGCTGCTGGTGGTACTGGGTGCCATAACCCTGCCCCAGGCGGGGCTGTGACTTGGCAGCTGGACACAGGCACTGCAGGGAGAGAGGTGAGAGCACTGAAACACCTGGTACAGGCCAGATGGCTGCCTGGCACCTCTCCCCTCCTCCCCCACCCAGGGGGCATGGTGCTGATCCAGCTATCAAAGCATCGGGGGGGCTCCAGGGACCTGAACTCCTGGGAGCTGTTCCCAGGTTCAGGCACGTGGCCACAGGGCTGGCAGCTCTGAGAGTTTCATTCTGAGCACTCTGAGCTGCCAGGGCTGTCCCCGACTCCAAGAGGTGCCAGGATGTTGCCTGTGTCCCTGGAGGGCTGAGCCACTGCATGCCGTGCCAGAGCTGGCTCCCACCTGCATGGCACCAAGGTATGGCACGGTGTAAATCCAGGCCATGGGGCCATGGCACAAAACAAACCCAAGGCAGGGCACAGCACGAATCCAGAGCAGGGCAGAGCCCAAATCCAGGGCACAGCACAGCACAAATCCAAGGCACAGCAGGGCCCAAATCCAGGCACAGCACAGCACAAATCCAGGGCACAGCACAAATCCAGGGCACAGCATGGCACAAATCCACTAAACCATGGCCCCAAGTGCCACGGTCACAGGTTTCCTGAACACCTCCAGGGATGGGGACTCCAGGACCTCCCTTGGCAGCCTGGGCCAACCCCTGACCACTCTTGCAGCACAGAAAGTCTTTGTAATATCCAAAACCTTTCCCATCCTCACAGGCTGCAGGCAGGTGTTGGGGTTGATGGGGAGAGCCCTGGCAGTGAATGCCACCCCAAAGCAGGGAGCGTGAGTGGCACAGGTCCTGGGGCATGTCCCTGAGCACTCACCAGCCTGGGGGACAGTCATGGAATCATAGAATGGCTTAGGTTGGAAGGGACCTCAGAGGTCATCTACTTCAAATCCCCCACCATGGATAGGGACACCTCTCAACTAGACTCAGCTGCTCAAGGCCTTATCCAACCTGCTCTTGAACATCACCAGGGAAGAGGCAACCACAAACTCCCTGGGCAGCCTGTTCCAGAGTCTCACCACCCTTGCACTGAAGAACTTCTTCCTAAGATCCAGTCTAAACCACCTCTGCCTCAGCTTCAAACCATTCCCCCTTCTCCTGTCCCTAGACACCTTCATGAGAAGTCCCTCTGCAGCCTTTCTGCAGCCTCCCTTCAGGTATTGGAAGGCAGCTCTGAGGTGCCCCTGGAGCCTTCTCTTCTCCAGGCTGAACACCCCCAGCTCCCTCAGCCTGTGCTCACAGCAGAGGTGCTGCAGCCCTTGGGTCTTGCACAGCGTGTGCAGCCCAGCCTGTGGCAGCACCTTGGCACAGACACGCAGCCGCGGCACAGAACGCAGCCGCGGCACAGACACGCAGCCGTGGCACCGACACGCAGCCGTGGCACCGACACGCAGCCGCGGCACCGACACGCAGCCGTGGCACAGACACGCAGCCGTGGCACCGACACGCAGCCGTGGCACAGACACGCAGCCGTGGCACCGACACGCAGCCGTGGCACAGACACGCAGCCGTGGCGCAGACACGCAGCCGTGGCACAGACACGCAGCCGTGGCACAGACACGCAGCCGTGGCACAGACACGCAGCCGTGGCACCGACACGCAGCCGCGGCAGGCTGCGGGCACGGGCCCCGTGCTCACACACAGCCCCTGCCTGCGTGCCAGGGGGCAGAGGCACACGGTGCTGTCACCACGGCTCTGCCCAGAGCCCTGACGACATCACTTCATCATTTCCTCCTCCTGCTTTGTGTTGCATTTCCTGTGGCCGTGGAAGGTGTTGCTGCCCACAGCTTCCAGGGAGAGCCACAGGTGGGGACGGGGCAGAGAGGAGACCCTGTGCCCGCTGCTCCACGCCGGCATCTCCCGGGCTGCGGCGTTCCCCCAGCCACGCCGGCACATGGCTGCGGTCTGCTCTGCCTAGGGAGCTGTGAAACTCTGCTGGGACACTTGTGGCTAGGAGGGAGGAAGAGCTGAGGGTGATGCCACCACAGCCCTGAGCCCGGCCACAGTGGCGGTTGGCAGCAGGAAGCGCAGAGCCACACGGTCCTGCTCTGCTGGAGAAGCTCCTCCTGCCCTGGCAGACGCTGGCACTGCCCCGGGAACACCGCAGGCATTTGGGGGCCCGTTAGTTGGGACCCACACAGGCCCAGTGGCCTCTGACCTTCACAACTGGTGCCATCATGCATCTCCCACATGCATTTCACAGTATCACTAAGGTTGGAAGAGACCTCGAAAATCATCGAGTTCATTTCCCTGCCACTTCCCCCAGCAGAGCCCAACCTTTGCCCAGGGCATTGGCACAAATGGCTGCCTGCATGTTTCTGGACTCCTGCCCTTTCCCTCCCCTCCTTTCCCAGGGCTTGAAGCCCAGCCAAGACCAGCTGCCTGCACCAGAAGACACCAACCACCCTGGGTTGGGAGCAGGGAGAAGAGGTGGCAGCTCCCTAGCTGCTGGCAGGGCTGGGGGCACCACGCTGAGCCCCTGGGAACTGACCCCTCCCTGCTGCCCCAAAATCTCTGCAGGGAGGCACAAGGGGAGACGTCCAACTGTGGCAGCAATGTGAGCTGCACTCCAACACCTGCAAGGCTGCAGAGAGGGGAGCCCTTTAAGGAGCTAGCAGGTGGCAAATGATGCTGGGCAGGATGAAACTCAGCTGGTAGCAGGCTGAGGAAGTGCTTATAAAAGGGGCAGGGAGGAAGTGGGGCAAAGGAAGGGTCTCAGGCATTGGAACAAGCTGCCCAGAGGGTGGTGGTGGAGTCTCTATGCCTGGAGGTATTTAAAAGACTCTTGGCTGTGGTGCAGCAGACTGTGAGTGGCCACAGTAGGCTGGTGAGCCCTGGGTGAGTGGCTGCTTGATGACCTCAAAGGTCTCTTCCAGCCTCACCAGTTCTGTGACCACCTGGATGTGGGGCTGGGGTCAGAGTGGGATGGGGGCTGTGTCTGCTCCTGCAGTGCTGGCTGAGCACTGGCACTTCAGCACACGTGTGGGTCTGGGGGCTCTGCAGGCTGTGACCCCTTTGTTTTGCTGTTCCAGGGGGCAACATCTGCACCACCCGTGGGGTGAACTCCTGCAAGCAGTGCCTGGCTGTGAGCCCCCTCTGCGCCTGGTGCTCTGCTGAGGTAAGAGCTGGGGGGAGGCCCAGTGGGGCTCAAGCAGGACCCCAAGCAGGACAGGGGACCTGTAGGAAGGCTCTGGGCTGTGGGACTGGTGCTGCTCCCTGGGCTACAGCCTCAAGCTTGGTCTCCATCTGTTCCCACTGTGCCTAAGCCCATCCTCATGGCATCTGGCTCTGACCACAGCTGGAGATGCCCATTGGGGGGGGACTTAAGCTTCCTGTCCCTGCCTTGCCCCCAGAATCTGCCCCTTCTCTGGGTGTGTTGCTGGGAGTTACATGGAGCAGGCTGGGAAATGCTGCTGTTTCCACTGGGAATCCTCTTGTCTCTCAAAACACATGTACAGAAAAAAAGCTTAGTTTAATTCTCCTGAAAGCTCATTGTCAGGCCCCAGCTAAAGGAGTTTAATTGCTGGAAGGGCTGTGGGAGGAAGGAAAGAAATACTGATTAGAAGTTAAGGTTTGGGTTTAAAAACCTTTTATTCAGTGGGATGAGGAGGGGGAGGGAAGACAAGGTGCTTGGCTGTGGTTAAAGAGCTAAAGAGGATGTGAGAGCTGAGCTGTGACTCTAAAATCATCCTCCTTGGGTGAGTTAGAGCCTGGAAGGTCTGCCACCTTCCCCTCCAAAAATGCTGCCCTGGGGGTTAGTCCATGGGGCGAGAGGATGGAATTTCCCAGCGGATGGGAGGGAGCCCCAGGGCAGAGACAAGGGAGGCTGGGATGGGGAGAAGCGCTGAAACCTCCTTCAGGGCTTCCCAGGGGAGCAGCTTCCCCTCTGGCAAAGCTTTCCTCCCTCTCTGCTTCTCCACCCGTGAAACCCTGCTTCCCCTGGCTGTGTGCCTGTGGTGCCCACTGGGGGCTGGGGAAAGGCCCGGGGGCGGGGGGGTGTGATGCCAGCTGGCAAACGCTGCTGGACCCTGCCTGATGCCTCGGGATCAGTGTGCGTCCGGAGGGGCTGCCTCTGCTTGCTGTGCCCATCAGATACGGCTCGGTGTGAATCAAGATGCTTGCATCCCATCTTATCTCCCACAAGGAGTGGCTGAAATCCGGAGGGTGATAAGAGCCCTCACTCCCCTCTCCAGATGGGACACAACTGGCTGGGCTGGGCTGGGCTCCCTCCTTCCTCCCCAGCCGCTGCTCCTGGGCTGGGGCTGATGTCCTGACGCTGTAGTGGGGGCCGTGATGGGTTGGGTTTTGTTTCCTTGGGTGGTTTGTTGGGGTGGTTGGGGTTTTTTTTTTGGTTGTTGTTGTTTTTCCTCCAGATCAGCAAAAGCTTCCAAAAAAGGCAATATTTCCAGTGGTGCCGAGGGCTGTGCTCGCAGTCAGACGTGACAAGCAGCCGGGGAACCCTCCCGCTGCCAGCAACCAGCAGCCCCCGGAGCGCCAGGGCTCTGCGAGCTCTGCCTCCAACATCTGGACCCCATTGCCTTAATTGAGCAAATGAGGGTTTTTGCTGCGGGTTGGGTTCATTCCCCCGGGGGTGGGGGAGGTCCCTGATGCTTGCCCCCCCACCCCTTTTCTTTTTAAAGGGACAGTGCTCTTATTTTGTGCTCCCGCTGCAGCCCTTTCCCCACCCACGCTGCCTTGCCGCGGCACTGGAGGTTATCAGCTGCTCCTGCTCCGTCCTGGCTTTGGGCTGGAGAAGAGCTTCACCGCTGCCTCCTGTGACCCCCAGTGAGTGCTGAGATGGAGGAGGATTCGAGTTTTAGTCGTTTTTTTCCCAGTAGCCTCGGCCACTCTCAGCAGCAACTGAGAGTTGTGCCCATCGGCTCGCTCTGCCTCCTGGACAAGCCAGCCAAGCCTCGGCGCCGAGAGCTGCCTCTCAAAACCGCTTTGGAGATGACCATCACCCCTTCCAGGGTCTCACCCACCCTAAATGTCACACACACACACACCCCTCCCCCCTGCCTTTCCCTCGAGGGAAGGTGGAGGCAAGGTTGGAGCAGGATTTGAGCCTGGGAGAAGCTGCTGGGAGGCTTCTAGTTGTCATCTGTGCTTTGGGGCCTCCCAGCAGCTCTCCCGCAGAGAAGCTGTGGTTGCCTGCAGATGAAAACAGAGATGCCCTGGGGATGGGTGACTCCTGAAGCCTCCCCCACCCAGCAGTGAGGGAGCTTGGGGCTGGAGGTGGCTCTGCCAGCACCCTGCCTGACCCTGCCCTCAATGACGGGGCTCGGAGGCAGTGAGCAGGGGATAGAATCATCGCATTTCCCACCCTGGAGCAGATGCTGAGCTCAAACCTCTTCCTCTGCTGTGGGGCAGAGGTGGCTGAAGGGCAGGTGGGGCTGGGGAGCATCTCAGCTAAGGGATGGGTTGTGATGGGGGGGTGGGACATGTACCCCTCCCCAGCATCCCTGGGATGGGGGGGCTGATGCTCTCAGGGTTTGAAGTGGGGGTTGCAAGGTGTCTGTGCATGAAGTCCCTGCCCTGGGAGTTTGTCACCAGCCAGTCTGGGCAGCTTCTGGGTCACTGCTCCCTGGGGCTGTGTCCACGTCACTGAGTCTGGAAGTCATCAAAACAATCACAGAGTTGCTTCAGCTGGGAAAGACCTTTAAGATCAAGTCCAACCGTTAAGGTCTACAGAGCCTGGGGAGAAAAAAGCATAGATTAGGGGCTGGGGGCTGCAAGAGTCTCACAGCCACATGTCCTGGTAAGGGCCCAGCAACTGCCTTTTGCCCTTGGCAGAAGCTGTGTGGCTTGGGAGGGTCTTGGGCACCCTGAGTCAGTGACACCTTGGGCTCCAGGGAAAGGGGAAGGATGCAGCCCCTGGGGTTAAACAGCTTCTCCACGGGAATGTCACAGCAGGAATGGTGCTGCTAATCCCATCAGGCGATCTCCCCAAGGGCCCAGCACCACAGTTAGAGCCCTCTTTGCCCAGCTTGCCCCCCACCCCTGTCTATTAGCAGCGATTTCCCCACCTGGGACAGGAATGTGTGAGGTGATGGATGGGATCTGGAGTACACCAGCCCCTCCTCCAGCAGTGGGGAGGCCTGAGGGGTGGGTGGGTAGAAAGGAGCTAATTTAGGGGGATGACTTCTCCTCTTCACTGACAGCATGGGGCAAGGGTGGGACCAGGAGGCCACGGGGGAGGACCATGCCTGCTGATGTAACTTCTGGCTATTGCTTGGGCTGCTCTTTCCAGAGGGCTGCTGGCCAGCCAGGGCCTCCTGACACTGTTTGCCTTTTCTTCTTGTTTGCTTAAGCACACAAATTCGTTCCTGGGTTCCAGCAGCCTGAACCTGGAAGAGCCAAAATCCCGGATGGGGGAAGCCCTCCCAGTGGCGGCAGGCTGCAGGGTTGGGATCCAGCTCCCCAGGAGCTGGGAGGGAGCTGGAACAGCCACGGCAGGATTTGTGCCGCCCTTGTTTGCTGCGGGGAAGGGCCGTGCAGGTCGTTTGCTGCAGGACTTCGGAGGCAGAACGATTTGGGCTGTGGGAGGGAGACAGTGAAATCCTCTGGAGCAGAGGGCGGCTGCTGCCTGCCCGGAAATTGGCAGCGCTGGGCTGGGAGAGACATTCTTCCCATGTTTGTCCCCAGGAGAAACCACAGCCAGAGGAGCCCTTCTGATGGGCTGTGATAAGGGCGAGGAGCCAGCAGCTTTCTAGGAAAGGAGGGACGGGGCTGGAGCCCCACCGTGACTCCACACTTGGTGCTTCCTGCCCCTGACGGGCCCGCGACAGCTTTCCCGCAGCTCTGTTGCCTCTTTTGCTCTTTCTCTCCTTTTTTGGTCCTCCTCTTCCCCCGGCCAGCTCCATCCAGCAGGAAGCTGGAGAGCTAGAGATAAGCCTGAGCCCTTCTCCGGCAGGAACTGAGCGCTGCTCTGCGCCGTGGGCTCACCCCCAGCAGGGCTGCTCCTTGCTCGTGGTGAGATGTCCAAGGGCACAGGCTGAGGAAAATGGGAGGGAAAAGGTGGCTCCACTGCTGCCAGGGCTTAGAAAATTACTAAAAACTCCCAGCCTCTGCCCTCACCCTCAGCCTGCCACATTCTCATCCCTCCTCACCCTCCTCTAGCCACCCCGCACAGAGAGGCTTCCCTTCTAGCTCTGCCAAAAGCCAACCCTATGCTGCAGCTGCCTGGAGTCAGGAGGGGGCTGGGCAGGGATGCTTTGGCCATCACTCCTTGGTAGGGTTTGCTGAGCCCCTCGGTGAAGCACAGGAGACCAACACCTGCCCTGAGCCCCAGGAGCTCTTGCTGATGATCCTGGATGCCCTCTGTCTGCCGCCTCCCTCAAGCAGAGACCTTGCCCCCCCGAAAGCCTCTTATCCCGGTCTTGCCTCAGGTGTGCTCAAGCAGGGGCTCTGCAGGGCGAGGGGGGGGTCCTCTCCTCCCGGTATAACCCCGGGGAGAGCTGGCTCCTGACCGTGTGCCCCCCCTGCAGGACATGGTGCAGTCGTCCCCTCGCTGTGACTTCCACGCCAACCTCCTGCAGAACGGCTGCGGGCAGGACCGCATCGAGTTCCCCACCAGCAGTGTGACCGTCCTGGAGAACAGACCCCTCAGCAGCAAGGGCTCAGGGGGCTCGACCACCACCCAGATGAAGCCCCAGAGGATACAGCTGGACCTGAGGCCAGGTAAGAGCCCCCAGGCTGCTGTGGGAAGGGGAGAGGCAGTGGGGATGGCCCAAAGGGCTCAAGTGATGAGTGGCCATCACTGCTTCGCTGGCCAAGGTCGTCTGATGTCCATCAGGGGCTGCACCAAACCCCCTGGGAACATCCCTGGTGGGCAGCTAGGCTGTCTGGGAGCTGCTGTTCAGCCTCTGGTATCTCAGGGAGCAGGGTGGGATGTGACTCAGACAAGGCACAGGCTCATTGCATGAAGACATTCAGATCCCAAGCACTGCTGCTGCACTGTGAACGCTCTGGTGGAAGCCAGCCCGTGGCTGAGGAGCTGTGGAGCAGCTGGCAGGGCTGGGCTGCCAGCAGGTCCCTCTGATTTCCCAGGCTCCTTTCAGCCAGGCAGGCTGGAGCCAACTAACTGTTATGGGCCTCTGCCAGCACTAAGGAGTTTCAAGAGGTGCCAGGCAGGAGGCAAAGCTAACAGACCTCCCTGGCCCAAGGTCACAGAACCAGTTTGGGGACTGTGGAGTGAGTGGTGCCATCACTGTGCTCTGCCCCACACGTAGCCCCACCCCCAGCCAGCCACTCATGGATGACTTCCAGTCTCAGCAGGAACAGATTTGGTTCCTTGTGCTCAGGAAAGCCCTGGGGCCACAGAGCAGTGGCTGATGGCACACAGCATGCCCTGGACATCTCTGGGCTTGGCCAAGAGGAGTCCTGACCTACCTTGGTCTATTTTAGGGCTAAAGATGCTTGGCAGCAGACAGGTGGGTGTGCTGCTCTGGAGAGGGGCAGAATCAGGGTGCAGTGCTTTAAGTGCCTGTTCCTTGGAAGCAGTAGAAGAAAACCCAAGCTTGGAGTGATCTCTGCCCATCCAAGAAGGCTTGGCATGAGTTACAGAACCACAGAACTGTGTCTGTTGGAAGAGGCCTTTAAGATCATCCAGTCCAACCCTCAACCCACCAGCACCATGACCAGCAAACCATCTCCCCGAGTGCCATGGCCACAGGGTTCCTCAACACCTCCGGGGATGGGGACTCCACCACCTCCCTGGGCAGCCTCTGCCAGTCCCTGACCACTCTGGCAGCAAAGAAACTTTTCCTAATCTCCAGCCTAACCCTCCCCTGGCACAATTTCGGGCTGTTGTCTCTCCTCCTATCACCTGGTACTAGGGAGAAGAAGCCAATCCCTGGTTGCTTCCCTTGGTGCAGCTTGAGACTGTGTCCTCTTGTTCTGGTGCTGCTTGCCTGGCAGAAGAGACCAACCCCCACCTGGCTCCAGCCTCCTTTCAGGGAGCTGTAGAGAGCAATGAGGTCTCCCCTGAGCATTCTCTTCTCCAGACTGAACACCCCCAGCTCCCTCAGCTGCTCCTCCCCTGCACTGTTCTCCAGACCCTTCCCCAGCTTCACAGAATCACCAAGGTTGGAAGAGCCCTCAAAGGCCATCAAGTCCAACCTGGCACCACAGACCTCAGGACTAACCCATGGCACCAAGTGCCACATCCAATCCCCTCTGGAACACCTCCAGGGATGGGGACTCCACCACCTCCCTGGGCAGCACATCCCAAGGGCTAATGACTCTCTCATTGCCCTAACTCATGATTCAAGATTAAAAGCTGAAGGACATAAGCAGGAGAGGTCAGAGCCCGTGTCCTGCAAGCTCAGAGCCCTCATGGCTGTAGCTCAGCAAGGAGAAACAGCTGCACAAAGCTGGGAGCCCTGCCTGTGGTGCTGCTCCAGCCATGCAGCCCTTTGAGCTCCTGCAGGCCTTGAAACTTCCTCCATCCCGACAGCCAGAATGTGATGTGTAGGTTTAGAAGGCTATAAGGCAGCAAGCACAATTTCAACTCAATTAAAGCCCTTTTTTCTCTGTTGTTGTTTCTTTGCCCTCAACATTGGAGGTGGTGTGAGAAGGCTGCAGCTGTGCTCCAGCTTCCTTTTCAAAGAGCAGCAAGAAAGAACCTTTGTGTCTCCAAAAGGCAGGAGGAAAAAGGTCACCCCAAAGGTTCTGCAGCCTTTGCTTTTTCACTTCTGAGGCCAAGAGTCACTGGAATTGGCCTGTGGCCCAGAAGGTTCTGCCTAAGGAGAGTTTTGTTTCAATGGAAAAATGTTTCACCCAAAGCTTCCTGGGAGGAGCCAAGAGGAGAGGGAAGGAACCGGGGTGGAGGAGGCGCTGGGAGATGCTCAGAGACTTCCCAAGCAGCCTGGTGATCCCTGTGAGATCTTGCTGCCCACACACTGGCTGTCTCACTCCCTCCATCCATCACATGCTTGTCACACTGCTCATGCCTGAGGAGTCAGCTCTGAGCAAGGAGGATCTGCTCACATCCTGGTGATCAGAGGTGTGGAGCACAGGAGCCATAAGCCACATTTGCCATCTCCAGGGGGTGCACAGTGTATCTCCCACATGAGCACCCTGCCCTTCGTGTCTGTGTAACTGGGATGTTCTCCTCCCAGCTGCTTTTAACCATCTCCTTGGGTTCCTGCTGACCCTGCAGGCTGACTTTGCCCCCAGCCCTGTGGTGAGCTCCCTTTGCTCCTCCTGGGAGATGCATCTAAGTGCCAGGCTCTACACATTGGCCACAGCAACCCCAGGCTGTGCTACAGGCTGGGGGCAGAGTGGCTGAGAGCAGCCAGGCAGAGAGGGACCTGGGGGGACTGGTGGACAGCAGCTGAACAGGAGCCAGCAGTGTGCCCAGGGGGCTAAGAAGGCCAAGGGCATCCTGGCCTGCAGCAGGAAGAGTGTGGCCAGCAGGAGCAGGGAAGTCCTTGTGCCCTGTGCTCAGCACTGCTGAGGCCACACCTTGAGTCCTGTGTCCAGCTCTGGGCTCCTCAGCTCAGGAAAGCTGTTGAGCTGCTGGAAGGTGTCCAGAGAAGGGCAAGAAAGCTGGGGAGGGGTCTGGAGCACAGCCCTGGGAGGAGAGGCTGAGGGAGCTGGGCTTGCTTAGCCTGCAGAAGAGGAGGCTCAGGGGAGACCTCCTTGCTCTCTCCAACTGCCTGCAGGGAGGTTGTAGCCAGGTGGGGGTTGGTCTCTTCTGCCAGGCAAGCAGCAGCAGAACAAGAGGACACAGTCTCAAGCTGTGCCAGGGGAGGTTCAGGCTGGATGTTAGGAAGAAATTCTCTCCAGCAAGAGAGATTGGCCACTGGGCTGTGCTGCCCAGGGAGGTGGTGGAGTCCCCATCCCTGGAGGTGTTTAGGAAGAGACTGGATGGGGTGCTTGGTGCCATGGTTGAGTTGATCAGATGGTATTGGGTGGGAGGTTGGACTCGATGATCCCAAAGGTCTCTTCCAACCTATTGCATTCCATTCCATTCCATTCCATTCCATTCCATTCCATTCCATCCCATTCCATTCCCTCACCCCCCTGCCCTCTCGCCTCACAGATGACTCCCAGGTCTTCCGCGTCCAAGTGCGCCAAGTGGAAGACTACCCTGTGGACATCTACTACCTGATGGACCTCTCCAACTCCATGAAGGACGACCTGAGGAACATCCAGAACCTGGGCACGAAGCTGGCCAGCGAGATGCGCAAGCTCACCAGCAACCTGCGCATCGGCTTTGGGGCCTTCGTGGACAAGCCCATCTCCCCCTACATGTACATCTCTCCCCCAGAAGCCGTCTCCAACCCTTGCTACGAGTGAGTCCCGGGCTGAGGGGGTCCTGTAAGGCATTGAAGTCACTGGGATGTCACTGGAAGCTGCCTGGAAAGCCCTACCCATGGATTTCAGTGGGGAGCTGGGCAGGGTTTAGACCTTGGGTTTATTTAAAAGCTCCTTCTCCAGCCTTTGGCTTTGTCCTCAGGGTATTGGAGGGGTTGAGTTCCTCTAACGCATCCTGAACAGGACCATGGGGTGTGGGATGGCTGCAGGGTGGGGATGAGAGCTGTGAGAGTCTCTTGGAATTGTTTGGATTCTCTAACACATCCTGAACAGGACCATGGGGTGGGGGATGGTTGCAGGGTGGGGATGAGAGCTGTGAGAGTCTCTTGGAGTGGTTGGATTCTCCAACACATCCTGAACAGGACCATGGGGTGTGGGATGGCTGCAGGGTGGAGATGAGAGCTGTGAGAGTCTGTTGGAGTGGTTGGATTCTCCAACACATCCTGAACAGGACCATGGGGTGTGGGATGGCTGCAGGGTGGGGATGAGAGCTGAGAGAGTCTCTTGGAGCGGTTGAGTTCCTCCAGCACATCCTGAACAGGACCATGGGGTGTGGAATGGCTGCAGGGTGGGGATGAGAGCTGTGAGAGTCTCTTGGAGTGGTTGAGTTCCTCCAGCACATCCTGAACAAGAACAAGGGACACAGGGTGACTGCATGTTGGGGATGAGAGCTGTGAGAGTCTCTTGGAGTGGTTGGATTCTCCAACACATCCTGAACAGGACCATGGGGTGTGGGATGGCTGCAGGGTGGGGATGAGAGCTGTGAGAGTCTCTTGGAGTGGTTGAGTTCCTCCAGCACATCCTGAACAAGAACAAGGGACACAGGGTGACTGCATGTTGGGGATGAGAGCTGTGAGAGTCTCTTGGACTGTTGGATTCTCCAACACATCCTGAACAGAACCATGGGGTGTGGGATGGCTGCAGGGTGGGGATGAGAGCTGAGAGAGTCTCTTGGATTGGTTGGATTCTCCAACACATCCTGAACAGGACCATGGGGTGGGGGATGGCTGCAGGGTGGGGATGAGAGCTGAGAGAGTCTCTTGGAGTGGTTGGATTCTCCAACACATCCTGAACAGGACCATGGGGTGTGGGATGGCTACAGGGTGGGGATGAGAGCTGTGAGAGTCTCTTGGAGTGGTTGGATTCTCCAACACATCCTGAACAAGAACAAGGGACACAGGGTGACTGCATGTTGGGGATGAGAGCTGTGAGAGTCTCTTGGAGTGGTTGGATTCTCCAACACATCCTGAACAGGACCATGGGGTGGGGGATGGTTGCATGTCAGGGATGAGAGCTGTGAGAGTCTCTTGGAGTGGTTGGATTCTCCAACACATCCTGAACAGGACCATGGGGTGGGGGATGGCTGCAGGGTGGGGATGAGAGCTGAGAGAGTCTCTTGGACTGGTTGAGTTCCTCCAACACATCCTGAACAGGAGCATGGGGTGTGGGATGGCTGCAGGGTGGGGATGAGAGCTGTGAGAGTCTCTTGGAGTGGTTGGATTCTCCAACACATCCTGAACAGGACCATGGGGTGGGGGATGGTTGCATGTCAGGGATGAGAGCTGTGAGAGTCTCTTGAGTGGTTGGATTCTCCAACACATCCTGACAGGACCATGGGGTGGGGGATGGCTGCAGGGTGGGGACGAGAGCTGAGAGAGTCTCTTGGAGTGGTTGGATTCTCCAACACTTCCTGAACAGGACCATGGGGTGTGGGATGGTTGCATGTCAGGGATGAGAGCTGAGAGAGTCTCTTGGAGTGGTTGAGTTCCTCCAACACATCCTGAACAAGAACAAGGGACACAGGGTGACTGCATGGTGGGGATGAGAGCTGTGAGAGTCTCTTGGAGTGGTTGGATTCTCCAACACATCCTGAACAGGACCATGGGGTGTGGGATGGCTGCAGGGTGGGGATGAGAGCTGAGAGAGTCTCTTGGAGTGGTGGATTCTCCAACACATCCTGAACAGGACCATGGGGTGTGGGATGGCTGCAGGGTGGGGATGAGAGCTGAGAGAGTCTCTTGGAGTGGTTGGATTCTCCAACACATCCTGAACAGGACCATGGGGTGGGATGGCTGCAGGGTGGGGATGAGAGCTGAGAGAGTCTCTTGGAGTGGTTGGATTCTCCAACACATCCTGAACAGGACCATGGGGTGGGGGATGGCTGCATGTCAGGGATGAGAGCTGTGAGAGTCTCTTGGAGTGGTTGGATTCTCCAACACATCCTGAACAAGAACAAGGGACACAGGGTGACTGCATGTTGGGGATGAGAGCTGTGAGAGTCTCTTGGAGTGGTTGAGTTCCTCCAGCACATCCTGAACAAGAACAAGGGACACAGGGTGACTGCATGTTGGGGATGAGAGCTGTGAGAGTCTCTTGGAGTGGTTGGATTCTCCAGCACATCCTGAACAGGACCATGGGGTGTGGGATGGCTGCAGGGTGGGGACGAGAGCTGAGAGAGCCTGATGGCCTGGCTGCTGTCCTCCCACAGGATTGAGGACACCTGCCTGCCCATGTTTGGCTACAAGCACGTGCTGTCCCTCACGGACGAGGTGACTCGCTTCAACGAGGAGGTGCAGAAGCAGAAAGTCTCTCGGAACCGTGACGCACCTGAGGGTGGCTTTGATGCCATCATCCAGGCCACTGTGTGTGATGTAAGGCATGGGGCTGGGAGAGGCTCATCGAGCTGGGCTTAAGGGATTAATAGAGACCACCCAACAGCACTAGGGCAGGACTTGTGAGTCCTTGGAGATGCTGCAGGGCTCCAAGGGGAACATTCCCCTTGGGCAGTGGACACCGAGTGGAACACAGGAGGTTCCACATAACCATAGGGGGGGAAATCCTTCCCTTCAAGGGTGGTGGAGAACTGGGACAGGTTGTCCAGAGAGGCTGTGGAGACTCTGGAGGCGTTCAAAAACCTGCCTGGATGTGTTCCTGATGAATTTGTTCTAAGTCATCCCACTCCAGGAGTGGGGTTGGACCAGATGAACTTGAGGTCTTCCAACCCCCACCATTCTGTGATTCTGTGACATTTCTAGACCCACAGCCAGGGCAAGGGAAGAGCAGGACCCTTACATGGTGCTGGGAGAGGAGCAGAACAGCTGCTTGGGAAGTGATGATGATCCCATGTCAGCCCTGCAGTAACCAGCCCAGGAGGGACAACTCCTCCTGTCCTTGACATGGCCGAGGCTGCATCCCTCAGTCGTTAGCCACCCTGATCAACACCCAGCAAATTAAAACCTTGATTCAGAGAGGGTTTCAGAGAGTTGGAAAAGACCTCCAAGATCATCAGATCCAACCATCAGCCCAACAGCCCCTCTTTCCCTTGTCCAAGCAGCCCACAGAATCACCAAGGTTGGAAGAGACCTCAGAGATCATCCAGTCCAACCTGGCACCACAGACCTCAGGACTAAACCATGGCTCCAAGTGCCACATCCAAGCCCCTCTGGAACACCTCCAGGGATGGGGACTCCACCACCTCCCTGGGCAGCACATTCCAATGGCTAACAACTCTCTCTGGGAAGAACTTTCTCCTCACCTCCAGCCTAAACCTCCCCTGGCACAGCTTGAGACTGTGTCCTCTTGTTCTGCTGCTGCTTGCCTAGCAGAAGAGACCAACCCCCACCTGGCTACAACCTCCCTGCAGGGAGTTGCAGAGAGCAAGAAGGTCTCCCCTGAGCCTCCTCTTCTGCAGGCTAAGCAACCCCAGCTCCCTCAGCCTCTCCTCACAGGGCTGTGCTCCAGACCCCTCCCCAGCCTTGTTGCCCTTCTCTGGACACCTTCAAGTCTCTCAATGTCCTTCTTAAACTGAGGGGCCCAGAACTGGACACAGGACTCAAGGGGTGACCTAACCAGTGCTGAGCACAGGGGCACAAAGACTTCCCTGCTGGCCACACTATTCTTGATGCAGGCCAGGATGCTATGCCCCCTGCCAGGCTCCACAGCCCTTCCCTGGCAGAGCGATTGCCCTCCGTTCCCTCTCCGTGGCAGGCTGGTCCCTACAGCCAAGCCAGGCCAGGCCAGGCCAGCTCCTCAGGTGGTGACACTCAGGACTGCCCTTGGCACCTGCTGCCACCTGACTGGGAGCTGCCCTTTGCTGCAGGAGAAGATTGGCTGGAGGAATGATGCCTCCCACCTCCTGGTCTTCACCACGGATGCCAAGACGCACATCGCGCTGGACGGGCGGCTGGCTGGCATCGTGCAGCCCAACGATGCCCTGTGCCACATTGATGAGAACAACTTCTACTCTGCCTCCACCACACTGGTAAACCCCAGCCCAGGCTTGGAGTTGGGCTGCTCAGAGCTCCCATGGAGGGTCCCTATGGGATGGGAAAGGTGGTCCAGCCCTTGTTGGAGAGCATGGTGGGGCTCGAGGTGACTGGGGGCACACGTTCCTAGGGCATGACCTCTCCTCTTCCCAGGACTATCCCTCTCTGGGCCTGATGACTGAGAAACTCTCCCAGAAGAACATCAACTTGATCTTTG
Source organism: Colaptes auratus (assembly GCA_015227895.2). Lineage (NCBI taxonomy): Eukaryota > Metazoa > Chordata > Aves > Piciformes > Picidae > Colaptes > Colaptes auratus. The sequence goes on along the minus strand of JAAWVA010000042.1, from coordinate 2,958,973 downwards.
CTGTGACAGACACAGTTGTTGGCCTCTACCAGGTAACAGCTGCTGAGCAAATCACCTTCTTGGGGGCAGTGGTGGGTCCTGAGGAGCACTCTAGTCACCTTGCTGGGAGGGTGGTGGGTCCTGAGGAGCACTCTAGTTACCTACTTGGGGGCAGTGGTGGGTCCTGAGGAGCACTCTAGTCACCTTCCTGGGGGGGTGGTGGGTCCTGAGGAGCACTCTAGGTACCTTCCTGGGGGGGTGGTGGGTCCTGAGGAGCACTCTAGGTCCCTTCTGGGGGGGGGTGGTGGGTCCTGAGGAGCACTCTAGTCACCTTCTGGGGGCATGGTGGGTCCTGAGGAGCACTCTAGGTTCCTTCCTG